>PVID01004939.1:0-150545 GCA_004025025.1 Tapirus terrestris
CCTGCCAAGGCCTCCGGTCGCCGCCGCCGCCGCCTGCTGCCGGCCCAGGGCGCAGGAGACCTCTGGTGCCCCGGGGCCCGGGGGAGGGGCGCGAGTCTGGGCGCTCTCGAGCCCCATCCCGGGACTCTCCGGGCCGGCGCCCGCTCGCCTCCCGAGATCGCAGGAGTCCGGCTGCTCGGGGCCGTGTGGCGGCAGGCGTTGGGGCGTCAGGGCCCCGGGCCCGCGCTCTTCGGAGCCCCCTGCGGCCGGAGGGGCCTCCCGGCCGGGGCCCTGGCCGCCGCTGCTTCGGGCCGGCCCCAAGGAGCCCAAAGCCCGGGAAAGGCTAACAGGCAGTGTGTCTGCGGGCGCCCCGGATCCGAACCTTTGAACTCTGGTCTTCCAAGCGCGTACTAAACTGCTGCGCCATCATAAGGCACCTCTCCTGTTTTTTTTTTATCTTAGCCAAAAAATTTCCTCTTTTCACTGCTGTGAATGACATTATCTGTGGCCCTGTCATATGTTATGTCACAAAAGCGCCAATGTACGTAAATAATCTGTCACCAAACCTCAATACGGCTTTTTATACCTCCCCATTAATATTAGTGGATGCCTTAGCCCATTCACTTCCACTAATTGAACATCCAGACAAAAACTGAAGACGGAAATATCCGACCTAAATGAAAAGGTAGACCTAATTGGCTTAATAGATATACAGAGTACTCCAGCAAAGAAAGAGTCGATTGCACATTCTCTTGAAGTGTTCATGGAACATTCTCAAGGATAGAGCATATTTTGGGAAACATGCAAGTCTTTACAAATTTAAGAAGGTTTAAATCATAACAAGCATCTTTTGTGACCACAATGCTATGAAGCTTGAAATCTAGTACAAGGCAAAAACTTAGAAAGTGACAAAGATGTGGAGACTAAACAACAGACTGCTGAACAACCAATAAATCATTGATGAGGTTAAAGGAGAAATCAAAAAATACCTGGGAGACGAATGAAAATGAGAAGATACCATACCCTCTCACATGAGACGCAGCAAAAGTGGTCATGAGAGGGAAACTCATAGCAATACAGGCCCACCTAACAAACAAGAAAAATCCCAAATAAGCAACTTTAAACTACATCTAACAGAACTAAAAAATGAACCACAATCAGAGTCCAAAGTTAGCAGAAGCGTGGAAATAATAATAATTAGAGCATAAATAAGTATAATGGAAACCAAAAGAGCAGTAGAAAGGATCAATGAAAGAAAGAGCTGGTTCTTTGTGACAATAAATAAAATTGACAAACCCTTAGCTAGCCTCACTAAGAAAAAATGAAAGAAGGCTCAAATAAATAAAATTAGAAATGAAAGAGGAGAGATTACAACAGATACCACAGAAATACAAAGGATCATATGAGAATACTATGAAAAACTATATGCCAACAAACTGGACAATTTACAAGAAATGGATAAATTCCTAGACTCATGCAACCTCCCAAAACTGAATTAAGAAGAAATAGAGAACATGAATAGACCAATCACCAGTAAAGAGATTGAAACAGTAATCAAAAACCTCCCAAAAAATAAAAGTCCAGGACCAGATGGTTTCTCCGGAGAGTTCTACCAAACATTCAAAGAAGACTTAATATCTATCCTTCTCAAACTATTCCAAAAAATAGAGGCAGAGGGAACACTTCCTAACACATTCTATGGGCCAACCTCACCCTGATACCAAAGCCAGACAAGAACAATACAACAAAAGAAAACTACAGGCAGATATCTTTATTGAACATAGATGCAAAAATCCTGAAGAAAATATTGGCAAGCTGAATACAGCAATACATCAAAAAGATCACATACCACGACCAAGTGGGATTTATACCTGGGACACAGGGATGGTTCAACATCTGCACATCAATCAACATGATACACCACGTTAACAAAATGAAGAATAAAAACCACATGATCATCTTAATTGATGCAGAGAAGGCATTTGACAAGATCCAACATCCATTTATGATAAACTCTCAACAAAATGGGTTTAGAAGGAAAGTACCTCAACTTAGTAAAGGCCATGTATGACAAACCCACAGCCAACATTATACTCAATGGGGAAAAATTGAAAGCCATTCCTCTGAGAACATGAACAAGACAAGGGTGCCCACTTTCACTACTCTTATTCAACATAGTACTGGAGGTTTTGGACAGAGCAATTAGGCAAGAAAAAGGAATAAAAGGACTCCAAATAGGCAAGAAAGACGTGAAACTCTCACTATTTGCAGATGACACGATCTTGTATATCGAAAACCCTAAATAATCCATTGGAAAACTATTAGAAAGAGTCAACAACCACAGCAAAGTCACAGGGTATAAAATCAACTTACAAAAATCGGTTGCATTTCTATATGCCAAGAATGAAATAACAGAAGGAGGACTCAAAAATACAATCCCATTTCCAATTGCAGCAAAGAAAATAAAGTATCTGGGAATAAATTTAACCAAGGAGGTGAAAGACCTATATAAAGAAAACTATAATACACTATTGAAAAAAATTGATGAAAACATAAAGAAATGGAAAAATATACCATGCACATGGATTGGAAAAGTAAACACATTTAAAATGTCCATACTACCTAAAGCAATTTACAGATTCAATGCAATCCCAATCAGAATCCCAATGACATCCTTCATGGAAATAGAACAAAGAGTAGTAAAATTCATATGGGGCAACAAAAGACCCCGAATAGCTAAAGCAATCCTGAAAAAAAGAAGACAGCTGGAGGCATCACAATCCCAGACTTCAAAATGTACTACAATGGTATAGTAATCAAATCAGCATGATGCTGGTACAAAAATAGACACACAGATCTATGGAACAGAATTGAAAGCCCAGAAATAAAACCACACATCTATGGATAACTAATCTTCAACAAAGTAGCTAAATACATATAATGGAGAAAGGAATGTCTCTTCAATAAATGGTGCTGGGAAAACTGGCAACCACATGCAAAAGATGAAAGTAGAACATTTTCTATCCCATACACAAAAATTAACTCAAAATGGATTGAAGACTTGAAAGTGAGACCTGAAACTATAAAACTCCTGGAAGAAAATATAGGCAGTACACTATTTGACCTTGGTCATAAAGAAATCTTCTTGGATTCCATGTCTACTCGGACAAGGGAAACAAAAGGAAAAATAAACAAGTAGGACTTCATCAGATTAAAGAGATTCTACAAGGCAAATGAAACCAGGATCAAAATGAATAGACAACCCACCAGGTGGGAGAAAATATTTGCAAATCATATATCTGACAAGTGGTTAATCTCCATAATTTATGAAGAACTCACACAATGGAACAACAGGAAAACAACCCAATCAAAAAATGGGCAGACGATATGAACAGACATTTTTCCAAGGAAGATATACAGATGGCCGACATGCACATGAAAATATGTTCAACATCACTCATCATCAGGGAAATGCAAATCAAAACCACACTAGGATATCACCTTACACCCATCAGATTGGCTATAATCACCAAGACGAAAAACAACAAATGTTGGAGAGGTTGTGGAGAAACAGGAACCCTAATCCACTGCTGGTGCGAATGTAAACTGGTGCAACCTCTATGGAAAACTGTACGCAGATTCCTCAAAAAATTAAAAATAGAAATACCTTATGACCCAGCTATCCCACTATTGGGAATATATATATATTCCCAATATATATCTATCCAATGAACCTGGGATATATCCAGCCAATGAACCTGAAATCAACAATCCAAAGAGGCTTATGCACCCCTATGTTTATTGCAGCATTATTCACTATAGCCAAAAAGTGGAAGCAACGCAAGTGTCCCTCCATGGATGACTGGGTAAAGAACATGTGGTATATATACAATGGAATACTGCTCAGCCATAAAAAAAAGACAAAACTGTCCCATTTGCAACAACATGGATGGACCTGGAGAGTATTATGTTGAGCGAAATAAGCTAGAGAGAGAAAGATAAACACTGCAAGATTTCACTCATACGTGGAATACCCGCTAACACATGGTCAGAGAGAACTATTTGGTGGTTACCAGGGGCAAGGGGGAGGAGGATGGGCACAAGGGGTGAAGGGAAGCATTTATATGGTGATTGATAAACAATAAGGTACAACTAAAATTTCACGATGTTATAAACTATTAAGATATCAATAAAAATACTCCTAAATAAGTTGATGAATAGCCACTATTCTTTGGGCACCAAGTATATGTCAAGAATTTTATTTATTTTTATTGAGGTAACATTAGTTGATAATATTGTATGGGTTTCAGATGTACAGCATTATAATTTGACATCTGTATATACTCCAGTGTGCTCACCACCAAAAGTGTTATTTCCATTGTCACCATATAATTGATGCCCATTACCCTTTTCGCCCTCTCCACACCCCGCTTCCCTCTGGTAACCACCAATCTATTGTCTGCTTCTATGCGTTTGTTATTTGTTTGCTTTGTTTTTTTACCCTGCACATATGAGTGAAATAATAATATGGATTTGTCTTTAGCTCTATAATTTATTTCACTTAGCATAATGCCCTCAAGCTCCCTCCATGTTGTCACAAATGGAAAGATTTCATCCCTTTTTATGGCTGTGTAGTATTCCGTTGTATATATATACCACATCTTCTTTATCCATTCATCCGTTGATGGGCACTTAGGTGTTTTTCTATGTTGACTATTGTAAACATTGTTGCAATGAACATAGGGTTCACTGCAAATTAGTGTTTTTGTATTTTTTGGAATATAAAAGTGGAATAGTTGGATCATGTGGTAGTTCTATTTTTAATTTTTTGGTGAATCTCTATACTGTTTTCCATAGTGGCTGCACCAGTTGGCATTCTCACCAACAGTGCACAAGGGTTTCCTTTTCTCCACGTCCTATTCAACACTTGTTATTTCTTGTCTTTTTGATAATAGCCATTCCAATGTACGTGAGGTGATATCGCATTGTGGTTTTGATTTGCATTTTCCTAATAATTAGTGATGTTGAACATCTTTTCATATGTATGTCTTCTTTGGAAAAATTGCCTGTTCAGATCCTCTGCCCATTATTTAATTGGGTTGTTTGGTTTTTTGTCATTGAGTTGTATGAGTTCTTTACATATGTTGGAATATTAACCCCTTATCAGATACATGATTGCAAGTATTTTCTCCCAATCAGTAGGTTGTTTTTTCGTTTTGTTGATGGCTTCCTTTGCTGTGCAGAAGCTTTTTAGTTTGATGTAGTCTAGTCCTATTTGTTTACTTTTGCTTTTGTTTCCCTTGCCTAAGGAGACATATCTAAAAAGATATTGCTAAGACCAATGTCAAAGAGCATATTGCCTATGTTTTCTTCTAGGAGTTTTATGGTTTCAGGTCTTATATTTAATCTTTAATCCATTTTGAGTTAATTTTTGTGTATGGTGTAAGATAGTGGTCTGGTTTCATTCTTTTGCATGTGACTGTCCAGTTTTCCCAACACCACTTATTGAAGAGACTTTCATTTCTCCATTCTATGTTCTTGGCTCCTTTGTTGTAAATTAGTTGTCCATTTATGTGTGGGTTTATTTCTGGGCTCGATTTTATTCCATTGATCTGTGTGTCAGTCTTTCTGCGAATACTGTACTGCTTTGGTGTCTATAGCTTTATAGTATAGTTTGAAAGCAGGAAGTATGATATCTTCAGCTTTGTTCTTTTTTCTCAGGATTGCTTTGGCTATTTGTTGTCTTTTGTGGTTCCATATACATTTTAGGATTTTTTGTTCTATTTCTGTGAAAAATGCCATTGGAATTTTGATGGGGATTGCATTGAATCTGTAGATTGCTTTAGGTGATAAGGACATTTTAACAATGTTAATTCTTCCAATCCATGGACATGAATATCTTTCCATTTTTTTGTGTCTTCCTCAATTTCTTTCAGTAATGTCATAGTTTGCAGTGTACAGGTCTTTCACTGCTTTGGTTAAATTTATTCCTAGACACTTTTTTCTTTTTATTGCAATTGTGAATGGGATTGTTTTCTTAATTTCTCTTTCTACTACTTCATTGTTAGCATATAGAAACACAACTGATTTTTGTATGTTGATTTTGTATCCTGCAACCTTACTGTATTCATTTATTATTTCTAAAAGTTTTTGGTGGATTCTTTGGGATTTTCTATATACAAAATCATGTCATCTGCACATAGTGACAGCTGCACTTCTTCCTTTCCAACTTGGATGCCTTTTGTTTCTTTTTCTTGCCTGATTACTCTGGCTAGGACTTCCAATACTATGTTGAATAAGAGTGGTGAAAATGGGCATCCTTGTCTGGTTCCTGTTCTTAAAGGGATAGCTTTCAGTTTTTCTCCATTGAGTATGATATTACTTGTGGGTCTGTCATATATGGCCTTTGTTATGTTGAGGTACTTTCCTCCCAAACTCATTTTATTCAAAGTTTTTATCATAACTGGATCATGTATCTTGTCAAATGCTTTCTCTGCATCTATTGAGGTGATCGTGTGATTTTTATTCTTCATTTTGTTAATGTGGTGTATCACGTTAATTGATTTGCAGATGTTCAACCATATCTGCATCCCTTGAACAAATCCCACTTGATCATGGTGCATGATATTTTTAATGTATTGTTGTATTCTTTTTGCTAGTATTTTGTTGAAGATTTTTGCATTGATGCTCATCAGTGATATTGGCCTGTAATTTGCTTTTTTTTGTGTTGTCCTTGTCTGGTTTTGGTATCAGGGTAATGTTGGCCTTGTAGAATGAGTTAGGAAGCTTCCTCTCCTCTTCATGTTTTTGGAAGAGTTTGAGAAGGATAGGTATTAAGTCTTCTTTGAATGTTTGGTAGAATTCACCAGGGAAGCCATCTGGTCCTGGGCTTTAATTTTTGGGGAGATTTTTGATTGCTGTTTTGATCTCCTTACTGGTGATTGGTCTATTCAAATTCTCTATTTCTTCTTGATTCAGTTTTGGAAGGTTGAATGATTCTAAGAATTTATCCATTTCTTCTAGATTATCAAATTTGTTGGTGTATAGCTTTTCATAGTATTCTCTTACAATCTTTTGTATTTCTGAGGTGTCCACTGTAATTTCTCCTTTTTTGTTTCTGATTTTATTTATTTGAGCCTTCTCTCTTTTTTTCTTGGTGAGTCTAGCTAAAGGTTTGTCAATTTTGTTTATCTTTTGAAAGAACCAGCTCTTAGTTTTATTGTTTTCTTTCTATTGTTTTTTAGTCTCTATTTCATTTATTTCCACTCTGACTTTTGTTATTTCCTTCCTTTTACTGATTTTGGGCTTTGTCTGTTCATCGTTTCCTAGTTCCTTTAGGTGCATTCTCAGATTGTTCATTTGAGATTTTTCCTGTTTGTTGTAATAGGCTCGAATTGCAATAAACTTCCCTCATAGAACCACTTTCGCTGTATCCCATAAATTTTGGCATGTCGTATTTTCATTTTCATTTGTCTCCAGGTATTTTTTTGATTTCTCTTTTGATTTCTTTGTTGACCCAATGGTTGTTAAGTAGCATTTTGTTTATTCTCCACACATTTGTGGCTTTTCCAGTTTTCTTATTGTAGTTGATTTTTAGTTTCATACCATTGTGGTAACAAAAAAGTGCTTGGTATGATTTCAATCTTCTTAAATTTATTAAGACTTGTTTTGTGTCCCAACATATGGTCTGTCCTTGAGAATGTTCCATGTCCACTTGAGAAGAATGTGTATTCTGCTGCTTTTGAATGGAATGTTCTGAATATATCTATTAAATCCATCTAGCCTAATGTGTCGTTTAAGGCCCATGTTTCCTTGTTGACTTTTTTGTCTGGATAATCTATCCCTTGGTGTAAGTGTTAAAATCCCCTACTATTATAGTATTGCTGTCAATTTCTCCCTTTAGTCTGTTAATAGTTGCTTTGCTTTGTATATATTGTTCCTCCTGTCTTGGGTGCATATATATTAATAAGTGTATGTCTTCTTGATGGATTGTCCCCTTTAGCGTTATATAGTGTCCATCTTCATGTTTTGTTACCTTTTTTGGCTTGGAGTATACTTTGTCTGATATAAGTATGGCTATACCACCCCCTTTTGGTTGTCATTCTCTTGGAGTATCACCTTCTGCCCCTTCACTTTGAGCCTATGTTTGTCTTTAGAGCTGAGATGGGTCTCCTAGAGGCAGCATATTTTGAGTCTTGTTTTTTAATTCATCCAGCCCTTCTGTGCCTTTTGACTGGTGACTTCCATTTAGGGTGGTTATTGATATATGAGGACTTACTATTACCATTTTATCTTTCCTTTTCTGGTTATTCTATATCTCCATTTTTTTCCCGTGTGTTTCTGGCTGCCATTTTAGTTTGGTGGTTTTCTACGATGTTTTTCTCAGTTACCTTCTTCTTTATGTTTTGTTCTCTGCTGTAAATTGTTATTTTGTGGTGACCACGAGGTTTGTATACAAAGTCTTATAGATAAAATAGTCCTTTTCCTGCAGATAACACTTTATCTTCATTTGCCTATGCAGGTTTCATCCTTTTTCTCCCACGCTTTTATGTTTTTGTTGTCACAAGTTATCCCTTTTTATGTTGTGAATTCATCAGCATATTGAAGTACCTTTAGTTATTTTTAAAGCTCTTTTTCTCCTTTAACCTTTATACTAATTAAGTGTTTAACACCCTGTTCTTTAGTGGCTTTGCTGTTTTCTGGTTCTATTTATCGACTTACTCAAAGCCTTGTGTACTTTTGCCTTTTCATTTCTGGGACAAGAGTTTCTTTCAACATTTCTTGTAAGGCAGGTCTAGTGGTGGTGAACTCCCTCAGCTTTTTTTGTCTGGGAAAGACTTTATTTCCCCTTCATTACTGAAGGATGACTTTTCTGGACAGAGTATCCTTGGCTGGCAGTTTTTATCTTTTATTATTTTGACTATGTCATTCCGCTTTCTCCTGGCCTGTAGAGTTTCTGCTGAGAAATCTGCTGATAGCCCTATGGGGGTTCCATTGTAGGTTATTGCCTTTTTACCCCTGGGTGCCTTTAAAATTTTTTGTTTGTCATTGACTTTTTTTTTTTTGTGTGTGGGGAAGACCAGCCCTGAGCTTACATCTGTTGCCAATCCTCCCCTTTTTGCTGAGGAAGACTGGCCCTGGGCTAACATCCGTGCCCATCTTCCTCCACTTTATATGGGATGCCGCCACAGCATGGCTGATGGGCAGTGCGTCGGCGGGCGCCCGGGATCCGAACTCGTGAACCCCGGGCTGCCAAGCGCAGACTAAACCGCTGCGCCACCGGGCGGCCCCTGTCATTGACTTTTGAGAGTTTTAATATAATGTGTCTTGGAGAAGGTCTTTTTGGGTTGAGATAATTAGGTGTCCTATTAGCTTCATGAATTTGTATATCCAGTTCCTTCCCCAGGTTTTGGAAGTTCTCAGCTATTATTTCTTTAAATAAGCTCTCTGTTCCTTTCTGCCTCTCTTCTCCTTCTGGGATAACCATTATCCTTATGTTGCTTTTTCTAATGGAGTGAAATATTTTTCATAGATTTTCTTCATTTTAAAAAATCTTAGTTCTGTCTCCTCTTCTACTTGAATTATTTCTAGATTTCTATCTTCAGACTTGCTAATTCTGTTTTTCATATGGTTTGCTCTATTTCCAATGCTTTCTATTGTATTATTTGTCTCACTTATCAAGGTCTGTAGCTCCAGAATTTCTGGTTCTTTTTTAGAGTTTCAATCTCTTTGGTGAGATACTTCTTCATTCATTAATTTTATTCCTGAGTTCATTGAACTATTTTTCTGAGTTTTCTTGTAGCATGTTGAGTTTATTCATGACAACTATTTTGAATTCTCTATCAGTTAGATTGCAATCTTTTGTGACTTGGAGTTAGGTTTCTGGAGAGTTGTCATTTTCTTTTCGTGACACCATGTTACCATAATTTTTCATGGTGCTTGAAGAGTTGTTCTTCTGCCAGAACATTTGTGGTAGTGAAGACTTTTCTTATTTAGATAAGGCTTTGTTTACTTTGATTTTGAGCTGCTTCTGGTTGTATTTGAGAGCCTGTGCTTTCCACCTTCCACTGCCTCTGCCAGAGGTTTTGTTTGTGTCCTTGTTGTGCTCTTTGGACTCCAAGGTGACTGGTGCCTTGCTGCTGCCAGTGTCACTGTGGTGGTGGGCATCACCACCAGGGTCACTGGGCTGGTGAGCATCTCTGCTGCTTCCAGGGTTGCCTGGGACATCGGTTTCTTCACTGTGGTGGGGGGAGGGGGTGGTGGTGCCAAAGCCAGGATCACAGGCTCCTCTGCTACACCTGGGGTTGTTGGGCCCATAAGCACTGTTGCCATGGGTTAGGGGGCTGAGTTGTGGGAGCTGCTGCAGTTGGGGGGGACCAGTGTCATGGGTTCCACTGCCTCTGCTACCTAGCTCTATGTGGCCTTGGGCACTTCTGGGGCTGGGGGGCCAGAATCACATATGCCACCTCTGCTGCTGCTCCTGGATTTTCTGGGGGTGCTGGCACCACAACTGCTAGAGGCTCTGGGTTTGTGGGTGTCACCACCACTGCCAGGTGGGCTAGTGTCCTGGGTGATCTGTCATCACCATGTGGGGGGGTACCTGGGTTGCAGGCACCACCACAGTTCCTGGAACATCAGGTCATAGGCACTGCTATGATTCCTGTAGCCTCTGGTCTCGGGTGCCACCACAGCTCTGGAGCCTCGGGTCATGGGCACCACAACTGCTGCTGGGGGAGGTGAAGGGTTTGGGTTGCAAGCACCATGATGGTTCCTGGAACCTCAGATCACGGGCCTCGCCACCACTGCTGAGAGCACTGGGGTCTTGGGTGCAGGCCCCACTGCCAGGAGGGCCCGGGTTACAGGTGCCACTGCCACTACTGGGGGAAGGGCTGGGGGCTGGGTTGCAGGTGCTGCCATGATTCCTGGAGCCTCTGGTCATGGGCATGACTGTGGTTCCTGGAGTCTCTGGTCACATGCACTGCCTCTGTTACTGGAGTCTCCAATCATGGGTGTTGCCACAGTTCCTGAAGCCTCTGGTTGCAGGTGCTACTGTAGTTCCTGGAGCCTCTGGTCTTGGGAGCCACCACCACTGCTTCCCTGCTTATGCTGCCTCTAGGAGGTCCAGTCCACCCGTTCAGATGTATAGGTGTATGGACCCCTCAGGCATTCTGGTGTGCTGTGCAGAGTCCTTTGTTGGACTATGGATGTCCTACTGGTTGTAACTTAGAGGAGAGAGACAAAGGGAACAAATCACACCACCTTGATGCTGATTTTACTCTCAAGAATTTTATTGGGTCGATAGATATCTTATCTCTATTTAACAGATGAGAATTCTGAGACTTAGAGGTTGAGTAAGTTTACAAGGATCATAAAGCTAGTTAGTAATTGAGCAACTATTAGAAGCAGGATTGAATCATTTAGAAAGATGACCTTCCTAGATTAATCAATTGTCAGCCATTTACATCTTTATCTGGCTTGGTTTGGGTCAAGCTAATGTGTTTTAGGACAATGAGTAAGTATGCTTCAATAGGAGGAAGGGGATACGGACTGTGCAGACATGGAGGCCTGGGAAGTGGAGGGTCAGTACACTCTCATCCTTAGGCAAGGGCATTGGATTCACACTATCCTGATTAGAATTGTGATTCCTCTCTAATTCTGTGGTCTTGACTAACTCAGTTATTTTTCAAAGATTCTAGATAAACCAGAGGGACTTGTCACACAGGGTTGTGGAGTCAAAAAAAAAAAAAAAAGATTAATGATGAAAAAGTCAGGTGCCAAAGTAGAAGGCTGGCAGAAAATTCTGGAATCCAAGGCCATCAGAATCAGCCATGAGAAGATGTAGTAACATGATTCCAAGTAGACAAAGCTGGAGGGTCCTGGGTGCCAAAGTCCAGCTGAAGGGGTATGTACTGCCCCTTCACATGTATGCATGTGCAGTGCAGTTCAGGGTAGCTAGGGATCTGGATGAGTTCAAGGGTCATGACCCATGCCAGGTCACTGTTGAGGTAGCCTGTCTGAAGAATCACATATTTGCTGTTTCTGCTAGTTACATGGTCAGGGTGGACGGTCATGTAGCCGCTGTTGCTAATGCTTGCATTGTAATCATCATGGACATGGGAAGTCAGTTCTTCTAGTTGTCTAATCCTGATGGATATCATTTGATGTGTGTATGAGTGGCCGCCGAAAGGCATTTAAAACACTTGAGAGGATACAACGCACTAGAGAGGTTAATATGGTGATTTACAAGGAGAATAATAGACAAGGATTGAAAAATTCCCCAGAGCAGAGATTACCAGGAGCCAAGGTTTAACCAATTAAATAACTCAAATGCGTTATAATCAGATTCAAGTTTTACCTTTTAGTCAATCCACCTTTTTTTGGGATAATGTATAATTGGGTTTCAAATTTTTTTCCTGAGTTTTTTACATAGACACAACATGATGTATTGATAATCACATATCCTCGTGATTACTTAGGACAGGATGAACAGAAGGATTTAATTTCAGGAGGCAGTGTTGCAGGTGAGCTTCCTCCTAAATTAGGCCTCTATATGATATGAGCAATCAGGTAATTTAATGGAAGTCAAGTCTATGGACACAAAGGAAAAAAAAAGTTAATAGTTGCAGCAAATTATAAACTCAGTTTCTGAGTTTGGAGAGCAGCCCATTGAGATAATTTCTAGATTTGAGTCAGAAGCATCTCCAGATGGTGGAATGAGGATGGCAGTTTTAGTTTGATGGACTTTCCTGGTTTGCAGTTTGACTGTCTTCGATGCTGTCATCGGGTGGCTTTTTTTGTGTGTGTGTGTGAGGAAGACCAGCCCTGAGCTAACATCTGTCACCAAACCTCCTCTTTTGGCCCTGGGCTAATCCCATCTGTGCCCACTTTTCTCTACTTTATATGGGGGGCCCCCACGGCATGGCTGACAAGCAGTGCGCTGGTGCGCACCCGGGATCTGAACCCACGAGCCCCAGGCTGCCAAAGCACAAACTAAACCGCTGCACCACCAGGCCGGCCCCTGTCATCATATATTCTGTTGAATGTTCTTGAGTGGCTCATACAGCAACAGACATGAAGGTTGTCCATTCATGATCTGTTGTGATGGTTTTTCTGAAGTTTATAAGTAGTAACAAAACCTTAAAGACAATTAACAGGAGTAGAAGCTGATATCCACAAAGGTTTATTACTGAAACATAATTTTTCTCTTTACACTCACGCCCATTTCTATTAAAGATAACCACAGTAGGATTAATTTGTTTGCGAATTAAGTCTAATTTCAATATGCTTGGCCTGACTATTTACATAAGTGCAGCAAGAATAGTGATTGACCATACAGGCTCCTTTACATCCACTTTGCTGGAACTTTTCATAAGGAATCTCAGGTTGACATTTAAAGTCACTTTAGGCTAAGAATCTAAGTGAAGGACTTGTACAATTGTGTTCTGTTACAAAGAGAACAGATTCTTACTTAACTTATGCAAATAACTATATTGCCATGAGAATAAGAATACTCAATAAGAGTTTTTGAATTCTGGAGGGATTTGGTAGGGAGGAAAAGATAAATGTTTCATCTTTGTTTACAACTGTGTATTTTACCAAATTGCTGATAGTTTAAGAGAAACAGCTTTCCTTAAATCTGAGAAAACAAAACATAAAAGAACGAACAATATTTCAAACAAAAAGTCATAAAAATTGTAATCATCTTTATCAGTTCATTCAGTCTCTTGTAATTAATTCTTGTTTTGCTTCATCTTGGATTAGTAGCTTTATGACTCAAGTGGTTTTCCATTAGAGTTTTAGAAATTCCTACTCAGTTTAGTGTCATGATCTTCAAGTTATCAGAAACCCGCATTTTGGAGTCCTTGTCAGGGTCTTTTCCATGAATCTCTTTGAAGATGAAGCATTTTTGCAGGAGCACTCACAAAAGCATCAGAATAAAACCATAACTGTCTGTGAGTGACAAAAGACAAAAATAGCTATGGGTAAAGATCTGGTGGGAGTTCACATACACAAAAAAATGATGCGATTGTTTAGTTATCCATTCAACCAAAGTGACGATTAAAAGACTTCAAAGGCAAATACAGAAAGTTACATAGCAGTAAAAAACCTTAGTTCTTTTAATAGAGAAGAGTTGGTTTTCTTAAGTAATCAAAGACGTGATAAAGACAACGTGGAGCGCAGGAAATATTTTCGAAGACACAGAATCTTTGTTGCCTTGGCAGATTACACTAAAGGTAAAGAAAAAGTTTTGCTTACAATTTTTTATTGAGTAGATCAATAATCTAAAATATTACTTTGTCTTTTTAACAGAGAGGAAACAAAATTCTAATTTTGTACCCATATAATTTTGATATTGGAACTCTCTTTAACTTAAATAAGTTCATTCTAATTTTAGTCATCTTGACTACACATAAAATTCCTCTCTCAAGATTTCTTTTCCACAAACCTTCTACAACTTTTTAATTTCCACTCAGCTTTTGTCCTATGTCCTACCCTTTTTCTTTCTTATTCTAGAACAATCATTTTACTTCAAGATAAAATTGCTTTTTTTCCTTACCAAAAAAAAAAAATTCCATGGCCTTTATATCTTTCCTCATCCAAAAAACATGCATTCTACTTTCCTTACTTACGTTTCATATACAGTTGTTTTCTTTCAGTTATTATTTCTAATAGTTCTAATTACACATATTAATTAGAATTCTTAATTCTTAGAATCCTTAATTCCTAGTGAAAACCAAGAAGTAAGCAATTGTGGACTGGCAAATTTATAAATACATAATTATAAAAACTTAAACCTTTTAAAGAAATATATATATTTTTTTTCTTTTTTTCACGAGGAAGATTAGTCCTGAGCTAACATCCGTTGCCAATCCTCCTCTTTTTTTGCTGAAGAAGATTGGCCCTGGGCTAACATCTGTGCCCACCTTCTTCTACTTTATATGGGACGCTGCCACAGCATGGCTTACCTATGCACCCAGGATCCGAACCTGCGAACCCCGGGCTGCTGAAGCAGAGTGCACGAACTTAACCGTTACACCACTGGGCTGGCCCCAAGAAATATATTTTTTATAGTATAATTTTTTAATGTGGTAAAAGACATATTTATTAATAGACCCAAATATCTTTTGTCTCTCTTTAAAAATTAATAAGCCAAAACTAGATAAATTTATGTTTAGCAGTCAATGTCTCAGTATATTATCTTATTTGGAAATGATCTAGATATTCAACGAATATCCATTATTTAGTTTAACTTAGTATAAACTTTGTTCTTATTTACATTTATTCAAATTACTTGTTTTTAACAGTTATGCTTAAACATCAAACAGCTAACCATCATCTTACATTGCTTTTCTTTTTGACAAATTTTGTAACATAGAAGTAGCATGAACTGATTTGACTAGTAAACCCAGGTAGAACAAAGTTGTATGCTTGCATTACATTTAATGTTGACAACTCTGAGGAAATGCCTGTTTTTATTAAACCAGCAAATATAAATGAGTTTCTTTTCTATCAAAGATTATCCCAGGGGGCCGGCCCAGTGGCGCAGCGGTTTAGTTCGCGCTTGGCAGTCCGGGGTTCGCCAGTTCGGATCCCGGGCGCCTGCCGACGCAGCGCTTGTCAGCCCTGCCGTGGCGGCGTCCCATATAAAGTAGAGAAAGATGGGCATGGATGTTAGCCCAGGGCCAGTCTTCCTCAGCAAAAAGAGGAAGATTAGCAACAGATGTTAGCTCAGGGCTGGTCTTCCTCGCAAAAAAAAAAAAAAAAAAAAAGATTATCCCAGATCATGTGAACTTGAAAAACATTTGGGTTAGTTTCTATATTTCTGAGAGTTTTAGGAATACTTAATTTATATAAGTGCTTATTTTTCTTTAAGCCAATTAAAT
The DNA here is from genome assembly GCA_004025025.1 of Tapirus terrestris. Lineage (NCBI taxonomy): Eukaryota > Metazoa > Chordata > Mammalia > Perissodactyla > Tapiridae > Tapirus > Tapirus terrestris. Next base: position 15,864 of record PVID01004939.1, read on the forward strand.
AGAACTCTTGACAAATTAATTTTGGCAATACCATCTGGAGGTAGAAAAAATATCACATATCTATAACATATATACATAGACATACATAAAAATACAAACAGATCTTATAGCTTTCATTTTAAAATTTTAGCTGTGTCTCAGGTACAACAATATAAAACCCATAAGAATAGTTGGGTCCAAATAGTGTTTCTGGCAAATGGACTAAGTTAAGGTTACCTGCTCAGATAGCCAAAATTTTTCACAAACGATTTTTTATTTGCATGCTGTAAGAATCCTTTTAGAGCTATTTTTGGGGTCATTTTGTCTTTTAGAAGTTTCTGCATACCAATCAAAGAATGCATTTCATTGTCTTTGAGGTTTTGGGATCCTCTCTTTTAATTGTGTCCCTTAAAGTGGACTCATCTAAGTTAAAATTTCCCCAAAGTGGTCACTACAATTCCAAATTATCCAAAAGTTCACCCATTTTCCAAAAAGGCGCTAGATCCTGGTCCATAGTGGATATACATATAGGAAGCAGAGTTTTTTGAGGGAGATGGAGACAGAGTTTTAGACCAGGTGAAACCCATCTTTGCTTTTACATTCCCTAAGACATCTTAACTATGGGGGCCCTGGCTCTTACCAGCTGTTCCAAAACACAAGGAATCACATGTTTTTCCCCCTTTTGAATGGAATAGGGTGACTTACCAGGAAGCTTCAAGAAACAAAATACAGATATTCACAATAAAGTCATAGAGCTCAAAACACAAAGTGAGCAGACCTCGGATCCAAGAGAGACTTTTCTCCAGACGTCTCCGGACTTACCAAACTCCAGGTCAGTGAGAGGGCAGTGAGCTCAGTGGGCTCGTGGATACCAGCACCTGGTCGCCTAGCAACCTCGGAGTCCTTGGCTGGGGGGGTGGAGTTAGGTTCTTTGGATCCCACATGTCTACACAAATAATCAATAACCAATCTATAGATAAGAAAGAGATATTTAATGAGCTAATTGGGAGACTAGTCTGGAAGCACTCTCCTCCCCAGGGAAGAAAGCACTCCGGGGAAGCGTGGTTTACAGCGTGGTTATATACCATTTCAGAACAAAGAACACATATCAAGCATAACAGGAATATACTTTTTCCCCCAAAGCCATAAGGAGATGTTTTGCTGCAGTTTAGCACATACACAGCAGGTCAACTTGACCTTAGCTCTCTGGGGAGAAAAGCTTATCTTCAAGGAAGTACTGGTATCAGCATCAGAGAGACAGAGACATTCATCCCTATCTTTAAAGAGTTCATTCTTTGCTTTGGGAAAATGTTTGAAGCAGATGTACAAAGCATATTTGGTGGGCCATAAGTCAGGCTGCTCTGGGAAAAGCAAGTATTAGGCCAATTCACATTTAAACTTCCCTATATACCTCAATGTGTGAAAACTGCTTATTATTCTTATTATTTTCATCACACTTCTGATACCATGAAATGTCAGAAGTTCAGACACAGCATAAGTAAAAACAATGAATCATTGAAGTAGTAATTAGTGAAAGTTTATTGCACCAAAAGGACTATTCTATGAACTGGAAGAACTTAAACCAAAATACGGAATGAGGCTCAGGGGTATGTTGTTATAAAGCAGCTTATATAGTGAGAAGGTAGTGATGGTTTATTCATGACAGTGATTGGTTATATTAGAATTAAATGATAGGGAATTGGTTGGTGGTTTTGGGAAACAGTTTAAGATTTGCTTACGCTTTTCAGCGGGATAAGCAAGAAATGACCCAGGTCAAGTTAGTCTCACCTATCTTGCAAAATAAGCTGAATTAAGCTTTGCTTGTATGACTAAACTGGTTTTGTCTGCTCAGGGAATTTTCAAGGTTGGTTTTTGTGTTTGATTTTAACACAGAACTGGGAGGAACTCAAAAGTCTTGCCAGGGCAGGAGGAGAGGAGCTGGCCGGGCTATCCTCTAACAAGAGGCACATCAGAAGCCATGGTTGCTGTAGACACCACGGATGATGAGGCCTGAGGCAGAAGAGTGAACTGCACATGCAGGTACTATATAGCTCCCCAGAGCAGGTGAAATAAGACCCAGCCTGGCACCCATGACCAGGCCAGGACCTGGTTCAGGAGACGCTGGGTCACTCTCCGGGGCTCTTGGGGGAGCCAGACATCTGCCAATGTCCAAGCCCCCACCTACACAGAGGTTCCTATTCACACTGAAACCAGATATTGGGGAACTCTGAAGCCTTGATTGGTGAGACTGGGCAATCTGGAATGGGAAACACCTGGGAGTCCTGGGTCCTGGAGATAACTGGGACCTCATCAGCATCACAATCAAATGGGGACTATCGCTCCCTTTGCAGCTCTAGTTTCAGATCGTATTGCAGAGGGGGAGCCCTCCACCCGGGACAATCGCCAGAGGATTTAGACAGGCCATGGTCCTACAAGCCTGGAGGGCCCTGGGTGCCCAAGGCCCACTGAAGGGGTACACACTATGCACGCACAAGACATGCGGTTTAGGACAACCAGGGATCAGAAAGAGTTCAAGGGTGGTGAGGGACCAGATCACGTCTGCAGGTTCATGGGGGACCCAATGTGTCTGCCTAATTCCAATCCCTATCTTGTCTAATGTTGGCTATTCCCCCTGAAGGCAGAGCTGGGGGGAATTCAAAAGTCTTGCCAGGGTGGAGTGCAGAGGGGCTGGCCAGCGAATCTCCCAATAAGAGAAACCTGGAAATCCTGTTGCAGGGGAGGACACAGCTGCTGCAGGTGTGTCCTGTGCAGGTCTCTGGAACAAGTGGAAATGAGACCCTGCCGAGGACCTGGTCCCAGGCCACAACCCACTGCAGGAGAGGCCAGGTCACTCTCAGGGGCTCTTGGGAGAAACCAGTCATCTGCCAATGTCCAAGCCCGCACCTGCACAGAGGCTCCTATTTCACCCTGACAGCAGATATCTCTGGAACACTGAAGCCTTGATTGGTGAGACTGGCCTGTCATTGAATGAGAGACACCTAGGAGTCCTGCTTCGTGGAGAGGCCTGGACTCCATCAACAGCACGACCAAATGGGAACTGACTGTTGCTACCTTTTCAGCTCCAATATCAGATTGCATTGCGTGGGGGCCTCCTCCTCCACCCAGGACAATATCTGGATGGTATGGACAGGCCATGGCCCCACAGGCCAAAAGGGCCCCATAGCATAAGGCCTGCTGAAGGGATGTCTACTGCTCATCCACTTGCCATGCAGTAACAAGGGTCAGTCCAGGACCCATTTGGGCCAGGACCTGGTTCAGGAGGGGCCGGGTCATTCTCACGACTTCTTGGAGGAAACCAGGCATCTGCCAATGTCCAAGCCCCCACCTGCACAGAAGCTCCTGTCACCCTAAAGCTAGATATGGGGGGCGGGGAGGACTCTGAAGCCTTGATTGATGAGACCTGGGCGTCCTGGAATGAGACACACCTGGGTGTCCTGGTTCCTGGAGAGGTCTGAGACCCCATCAGCCCCACGTCCACATGGGGACTGTCTGTTGCCATCTTTATACCCACAGTCTCAGATTATATTGTGGGGTCCCCTCCACCCAGGAGAATATCTAATTGGTCTGGACCGATGATGGCTCCATAGGCCTCTAGGGCCTCAGGTGCCCAAGGCTGAAGGCATGCGTACTGCACATGCATGTGACATGCAATTTGGGGTAGTTAGGGATCTGGACACTTTAAGGATCATGAGATGCCAGATCACTGGAATCTGCTCTTGGGGTACTCAAGGCATCTGCCTAACTCCAAGCCCTAACCTGCCCATTGGCACCTATTCCCCAGGAAGTCCTATCTGGGGGGAACTCGAAAGCCAGGGCAGTGCAGGGCATCGCAGGCTGGGGTTGCTCCAGTAAGAGACACCTGGAAGCCCTCGTTCCTAGAGAGGCCCTGGTCCCCACGAACAGCACGACCAAATGGGGACTATCACCACCTTTGCAGCCACAGTAACAGATCGTATTGTGGGTGGGCGCCCTCTACCCATGAAGGTATCTAGGTGGTTCAGTCTGGCCACAGCTCCACAGGCCTGGATGGCCTCACTGTCCAAGGCCTGATGGTGGAGTGTTCATTTTGCATGTGTGTGCAGCTCTTTTCAGGGTAGCCAGGGATCTGGAACAGGTCACAGGTCAGGAGATGCCTGGTCACCAGATTGGGCACTTGTAGGAACAGGGTGTCTGCCTAATTCCAAGCCCAAATCTACATAATGGTGCCTATTCCCTCAAAGGCAGATCTGGCAGGAACTCAGAAGCCTTGCCAGGGCGGGGCGGGGAGGGCCTGGCAAGGGTATCCTCCAATAAGAGACCCCTGGGAGCCCTGATTGCTGGAGAAGCCTCGAGTCCCCATCAGGCACGTGACCAAATAAGGACTGACTATTGCCACGTTTGCAGGCTCTGCATCAGAGCGTGTTGCAGGAGAGTCTCCCCTCTACCCAGGAGGATGACCAGTTGGTTGGGACTGGGCACTGGCCACACAGGCATTGAGGGTCCTGCTTCTTTATTCTCTAGGCTTGGTGTCTGGGAGCATACTGGGCACATTCACACTGCGTGGCTCTGGGTAGCCAGGCATCACTGCATTAGCATCTGTGCTGGATCTGGGATAGGTCATGGGTCCTAAGAGGCTGAGTCATAGGTGTGGGCTACTGGGGACCAAGGCATCTGGCAATGTCCAAACATGTACCTACTCAATCCCACCAATTCCCTCTGATGCCAGGTCTTGTGGGAACTGGGAATCCTTGCCAGGGCAGGTGGAGCAGGCCAGGGTATCCTCCAATGGCAGACACCTGGGAGCCCTGGTTGCTGATCAAGCAGCAGGGCCATATTGAGACTAGTTCTTGCCATCTTTGCACTGGATGCCTAGTTGGTGGGGGCAAGGCTCCTGTCCCACAGGCCAGGGTTGCTGGGGGCTTGAGTTGAGAGAGTGACTGTGCATGCCAGTGCCAAGCAGCTCTCTGGAGCAACGGGGAGCAGCGTCCAGCCCGGGCCCTGGCACCTGGCCAGGACCCAGATCAGAGCAGGCCAAGTCACTATCAGGAGCTCTTTGGTAAAACAAGACATCTCCCACTGTCCAAGCCCACACCTACTCAAGTGTGTCTATTCACCCTGAAGCCGGATATGGCAGGAACTCCGAAGCTTTGCTAGCTGGGGCCAGAGTGTTCTGGAACGTGAAACACCTGGGAGTCCTGGTTTCTGGAGAGGTCCTGGGTCCTCATCAGGCTGTGGAGCCAAATGGGGTCTGATTCTCACCATCTTGCAGCTGCCACATCAGAGATAATTGTGGGTCAACACCCTGGCCCCAGGTGGCTGGCCAGGTCAGCAGTTCCACCCACTTGGCCATCTGTCTTGGGAGAGCTGGTCTCCCAGAGCTTTTCCCCTGGGGTGGCAGCTGGAAAGGTGAAACAAGTCTGACTCCGTACTGCCCTGCTGCCTGTTCTGGACACTAGGCCTCTCCTGCAGTCAGGGTCCTCAGGTGTCTCATCAGGGAATTTTGCCTGCTCAGGAGGGGCTTCAGAGATCCTGGGAGATTGGGACTGCTCTGGGAAGTTGTGATACCAAGCACTGGGCTGGTGAAGGTGATGGAGTCCATGATGTTTGTGTATGTAGGGGCCTGTGGCATTTGGAGGGATCCCTACTCTGTCCTTTGGCAAGAGGAGAGAGTGTGTGTGGCTGCGGCAGGAGAGGTGACCGAATCCTAGAGCACCTGGTAGTTTCATTCTGGCTGACCCTTCTGGGTCATTCCTGGTCCTGACACCCTTAGTTTCCCATTTCAGAGTGGAGAGGCCTGTTCGTGTGGTAAGGGCTTGGACTTTGGCAAGTGTGGTTTGGCCCCCAGGAGCTGGGGCCCAGTGACTGGTGCCCCTGCAGACACGGGCCCTGGTTGGATCTTTGCACTGGGCACTGGGCATCCTGGCTGAAGAGAGCAGCTAAGTGTGCTCACAGGGATTTCATTCCCTGGCCTCTTGCCTCTGGCAACCCTGTCACTTCAGGCTTGTGTGGTCAGGGCCACGCTTCTGCTCCTGGTGATCGCTGTGGGGTGTGTGGTCCCAGAGTCTAGAAACACTGTGTGAGCTGACCCAGTACTGCTCTACAGCCTGATCAAGGACACTAAGCTTCTCCGGCACTCAGGGCTCCTAGGTATCTCTCATATGGGGAATCATCTCCTGCCCCAGTGACTCCCAAGATCCTGCAAGATCGATCTTGCTCTGGGAAGTGTGGTCGGCGGCATCTTGGGCCCTTATCCTAGGTCCACTGAGCCCCCTGAGGTTCTCATTTCAGACCATTCTCTTGCTGCCCCTGAAGTCAGTCTACAACTTACCTCCCGCTACACATACCCTAAGCCACAGAGATCACCCGGGGGGCCCCAGCCCAGCCCTGCCTACCTTCCTAGGCAACCCTACACTTCACTCAGCTGGACAAGAGCCCGGCCTGTCGGCACCTTGCCAGGATAAAAAAAAGAAGGAAACACTTCCTGATTGGGAGGCTTGAGGGTGGAGGCCAGCTGCACCATCACACGGTGCCGGCACTTGGGCTGGGCCAGGAAGAGACAGTGCTGCCCTGTAGATGGCAAGGGGCTCCTGGGATGTTTTCTGGACCCCTTGCTTTGGGACCCTGGCGGGTGCACCTGATGGATACATGTGTTTATGTGTGTCTGTATGTGTGTGAGTGTGTGTGTTCATCTCTGCTTCTCCCCTTTGTGCAGTGAGGCCCATGTTCTTGAGGAAGCACCTTGCTGTTTCTCGAGAGCAGAGGTGGTGAGTGAGTTCCGGGGGCCTGACCCTCAGGGCTGTCCTGTTTATTCAGGACTGTATCATGGGTTCCAGGTACAAGGACTTGTTCTTTTAGTTCACCTGTTGTGAGAAGGCTATTTCATTCAATAGGCTATCAGAGCAGGTCCCAGGGAGAGAGGATCTCCTCTGCCAAATGTGCGAGGGGTAAGCCAGTGTTTTTGGACTTTTCAGACATGATTGTGAATTGGCAGGGCATCTGGCGGGGGGCATGAGAAGAAGCTTAGGATTTAGAGAGCGTTTCTCTCTGGTGTCAGGGTGGAATCCCGCCAATCCCTGTAGGTTGGTCCTGGATACACATGTGCCCGGGATTTGGTTTGGCTGGAATGTTCTGCATATCAGTGTAATATGAGGCACTGGACAGGTAAGGGTGACAGGGACAGTGGTTTTTGTGCACACAGGGGCAGAGGGAGTTTGGAGGGAGCCCTATTCTGGCCTTCAACAAAAGGAGAGAGTGGTGGATGGCTAGGGCAGGAGAGGCAGCAAATCCTAGGGTGCCTGGTACTCAGGTAGGCTGACCCTTCCCGGTCATGCCCGGTCCCCCCAATACTTAGTTTCCCATTTCAGGGGAGAACAGGTGAGTTTGTGTTGGTACTGGCTTGGACTTTGGCACATGTGGTTTGGCCCCAGGAGTCAGTAACTGGTGCTGCTGCCTACATGGGCCATGACGGGACCCTGGCACTGGGTCCCAGTCCTCCTGGCTGCAGAGAATCACAAGGTGCGGATCCACTCAGTTCACTCCCTGTCATCTGGCCTTGGGCATACCAGGCCCTTCAGGCTTTGGGGGCCAGGGCTCTGCCCTGCAGTCTAAGTGATCAGCCTGGGATTTGGGGCCCCAGCTTTTTGCTCCTGACATGAGTCTGGAAAGGTGACCTGAGCCAGACCCCGTAACTACCTAGCTGCCTGATCTGGGACACTAGGCCTCTCTGGCACTCAGGGCTCCTAGGTGTCTCCCTTCAGGGGAAAGCGTTCTGAAATCAGGCTCACTCTGGGAAGTGTTGTCCTCTGCATCTTTGGCCTGTTTCCTAGGTCCCCTGAGTCCCCAAGGTCCTCATCCTAGCCCTTCCCCTTTCTGCCCTGAAGCCCCTCCATAACTTACCTCCCCCTACACACCCTAAGCCATAGAGATCACCCAGAGGGCTCGAGCCCAGCCCTGCCTACCCTTTCCCCCAGTGTTTAAAAGAAAGGAAAATTTCTTAATTGAGAGGCTTGGGTGGAGAAACTGGCTCCTCACTGCAGGATGTTCACACGTGGGCTTGGCAGTGAATAGAGAGGACTGCCCTGAGGCTGGTTTTCCTGGGCCTGGTTTTCTGGGCCATCTACCTGAGGGGAGCAACTCTCTATTGAGCCCACTATCTCGTGCCTTGACCATAATGGATAGAGCTATAAAGAAGCAAAGTACATGGTCTATACACACATGCAACTACTCTCCTATGTAGAAGCAACAGGCGATTTGAATTCGAAATTTTAAAAATGCTTTTTTCTATAACACCAAAAAATGAAATCCTTAGGTATAATTCTAACAAAATAGGAAAAAATATGCATCCAGAAATGATGAAACATAGTGAAATAAGTCACAGACTATCTAAATAAAGAGATATTCCTTTTCCATGACTGTTTGACTCAACTTTGTGAAGATGACAGTTCTTTCCAACTTGATCTATAGACAGTGCAATTTTAACCAAAATCCCATCAAGCTGTCATATAGATTTATGCTAAACCCAGAACAGCCTACACAACACTGGAAAAGAACAATGTTCTAGAATTTACATGAAAGGGAACACAATACTGGCAAAATATAGATACATGGACAAATGGTATAGAATAAGAAGCTCAAAGTACATCTATATGAATGGAGCACCTGGTATTTGTCAAAGGTGCAACAGCAATTCAATACAGAATGGATAGTCTTTTCCAAAAATGGTAATGAAACAATTGGACGACCATGTGGAATAAGATGAACACAGACACAAACTTTACAATTTACACAGACATCCACTAAGCATAGTTAATAATCTTAAATGTAAAATGCAAAAATATAAAATTTCTGAAAGGAAACATGAGAAAACTAACCTGATCTTGGGGTTGGTGAAAAATTTCTCTCTACAAGAGCAAGAGCACAATCTATGAAAGAAAAAAAGTTAATGTGGACTTTATTATAATTAAAACTCTCTACTCTGCAGTAAAAGCACAAGCCACAGAGTGGGAGAACAAATTTGCAAAACACATATCTAGAAAAAAACTTGTACACAAGGTCTACAAAGACTCTGTAAAACCCAACAAGAAAAACCAACCCAATTAAAGATGGGTAAATGTCTGAACAGACCCCTCACCAAAGGAGATATACAGACGACACATTAATATACAAGATGCTCATCATGGCTTGCAATTAGGGAAAATCAAATCAAAACAATGAGATATGGCTCCACACCTCTAGGAATAACTCTATCTATCTGTGTATCTATGATCAATTGTTCATGAGGGTATGGAATGACAGGAACTCTGATTCATTGCTGGTCAGAATGTATAATATCTAGCCACCTAGGAAGATAATTTTTGGCAGCTTCTTTCAAAGCTAAACATAGTCTCACCATACTATCCAGCAACAGTGCTGCTAGATAATTACACAACTGGTTTGATATTTACACAACTTATGCCCATATAAAAATCAATATTTAGATATTTTATGTCTATATATTTATATTTAGATATATCTAAATATATTTAGATCGATCTAGATGTATATATATATTTAGATATAAATATTTAGATATTTATATTTAGAACATCTTTACTTACAATGGCCCAAATCTGGAAGGAGGCAAGATGCCTTTTAATAGGTGAATGAGTGACCAAACTTGGTACATCCATACAATGTTTTATTATGCAGCGATAAAAAGAAATGACCTATGGAGCCACATAAAGACCTGATGAATTGTAAATGCATATTTATAAGTGAAAGAAGTTAGTCTGAAAAGAATACATGCTCTGGTATTCCATTTATATGACATTCTAGGAAAGGTAAAACTAGAGACAAGGTAAACATATTAGGCCTTCTTTGGAGCAGGAAGGTTGAACAGGTGGAGCATTTCCTAGGATACCTTTATGTCAGACAACTGCCATTAGGCATTCGTTAAAACTCATAAAATTTTATCGCACAAACAGTAAGCCATAATGCAAATAAAAAGTAATTGTTTAGGAGGTTGACGTAACCTAGGAAAGAATGCAGAATGTGACAAAATTGTCAAGCCATATTACAAATAAATGAAATAAGCTCACTGTACATGGTGTGAAAAGAAGACACTGATGCAAGTAACTTAAATGAGTTAAAACTTTAAGAGTCAAGGCAAATGAATTGTACATAAATATTGGACTCTATATGATAATCTTATTTCCCACAGAGGCACTAGTTAATTCTGAAACTGCTATACATACATACTGGTATCCTGAAATTGGACAATTGGTAGATGACAAATGGTGGCTGCCAGGTGTCTCATTTTTGGAATAGAAGGTTAAGTATAAGCAAGAATAAAAAGCTAGAATAATCCATGTGGCAATGAATTAGAGTTAGAGACATCAATATAGATACAGATAATTCCCTATAGAAATACTTGTATTTAGGCATGTACACATGTTAGGATACATGCATATATTTCCTTGCACTATCAGCTAAGGGGGCAGAGAATTCATATCACTCTAGTAGCAGTGAGCACACTAAACCTGGGTTACTTATCTTCATTGTCTAGGTTCTTAATCCTATTCACCAGTAAGTGGAACCAGGGATCCTTGGAGAAATGGCTGATAGTATGACTGGGGCAGGAAGTATACAAAAGAGCCTGGAGAATCTTGTAGTGTCAGAAATTAGGAAATGCTCGAAAAATCTACAAAGATGAGGGTAAGCCAAAGGAAAAGAGGAGCCAACTGAAAGAACTTCTAATAGCCCAAATTGGGACCATTTAAGTAACAAAATAGGTAAAATGGATGATAATCCAAGTGTAACATAAACATCCACCATTCCATGTGTATATAAATATATGACGAAACAAATAAGTAAATGCTAATAGAAATCTCCCACAGAGAAGACTCCAAATAAATGATACTCGTCATCAAAGAGGTGGAGCATAACTCTCCAATTCTCAAGTTTGGGCTGTACCCGGTGACTTTCTCACAAAGAGTAAAACACAGTATGGACAGGGCAATAAGAGTGGATTTACAGTGAGGAAACCTGATCACCATGCCCTCAGCCAGGAGATCAAGGTGAACATCAAGAGTGATAAGGCATCTTTGGAGCAGGTGCTCTTGATATGAAGGGATGGGAATGGCACTTTACCTGTTTGGCCACATAACTCATAACTCAAGTCTAATCATGAGAAAAAAATCAGATATATCCAAACTGGGAGACATTCTACAAATAAGTGAGTAGCACTCCTCCAAACTGTCAGGATCATTAAACCTGACATAACTCTGAGAAACTGTCAGTCAAAGGCAGCCTAAAGGGACATGACAACACAATGTAATGTTGTGTCTTGGACAGAATCCCGGGAAAGAAGAAGAAACTGAGGACACGTGGATAAAGTCTCCACTTCATAGAATTATAATGTATCAGTATTTTGACAAATGTACCATACAAGTGTACGATGTTAATAAGAAGGGAAACTGGGTCTGGGCTACATAAGAAATCTCTGCACTGTCTTCACAATTTTTCTAAAGCAAAACGTTTATTTTAAAATATTGTTATATTTTTCTAAGAACATTATGTTTTTTCTAAAATATATTAAGTAGTCCTACTAATATTTGTTAATATTTGCCACTATTAACCAGTCCTATTACAGTTTTGTTCAATTAAAGCAATTTTGTAACAAAAACTAATGATAGAGGATAATATATAATATCAAACACATATTTTATGTTAAAGTGATAACACATATGTTTTATATAATGTCAACCTGCTTGGGCTGCTATAATAAAATAGCATTGACTGGGTGGCTTAAACAACAGAAATTGACTTCTCAGAATTCTGGAGTCTAGGAGGGTGCCAGCCAGTTTCGTCCCTGGTGAGGGCTGTCTTCCTGGCTTGCAGATGGCTGCCTTCTGGCTGGGTCCTCACATGGACTTCCTCAGTGCCTGTGTATGGACAGAGAAGGAGAAATTTCTCTGGTGCCTGTTCTTATAAAGATGCTAATCCTATTGATCAAGATCCCACCTTTATGACCTTGTTGAATCTTAATTGTTTCCTTAGAGGACTTATCTCCACACACAGCCACATGGGAGGTTTTAAGGCTTCAACAAAAAAATTGGGGGGAGACATTGTTCTAAAATTATACCTGCACTTTAATTTATATAGGTATGACTGAGTGATCACAATGAGAGGCCAATGTCATTGAAAGGTTTATATGACTTACATTTTCCCAGAAGAAGGGACATGCCACTCCACCTAGGGCCCCAGGAAAAACACCAGGATGGTCAGGAGGCAGAATTTGGGAGTGAGAGGAAAGCATTAGGCCAGAGCCTTTATCAGGATTTCCTCGGGAAAGGCAAAGCAGGGCAGAGTGAACAGCTTAGGTTTGGCTAGTTTGAAGACCTCCAGTGGGCTTGAGGGCTAGAGGCAACCCCAGGCTGTTGATACTTGGCCCTCGGTTGATTTAGGGCAGGGGGAATGTTGGGCTTGGTACGTGAGGATTTGATAAGGAGGTGGCTGGAGCTACTGACTTGGAATTGCTTGGTTTGCATATGAGAGACATACTCCTAGGAAAGTTGTTATCATCTTTAGGAGTTAACTATCCCTGTGAGGGGACAGTCCCCCCAGTTCTGTAAGGCCCCCAAATGCCAGAGCATCAAGAGTATGGAAAGTAAGGAAATATAGTTAATATAATGAGCCCTGTAGTGAGTGGATGCCAAATAGGCAAATACAGAATCAAAGAAAACACAGAACAGACACAAACATACAGTCCGTACCAGATAGATTATATTATTATCTTTTTGTTGTTGTTGTTCTGGTATGGCTGTGTCCTTGGTTTGCTTTTTAAAGAGCTGATCACTCTAAGCCAAGGAAGATTCAGATTGGACAGAATCTATTTGAAAATCTCTTCAGTGAATGTAAAAATTTAACAAAACATGTGGATATGCTTCCTGAATTTGAATGTAAATAATAAAAGAAAAAAGTAGAACTATATGAAGCACCATATGAAAGGATTAATTATTCAAGGAAATAGGCCAATAACAAAAATATGGAGATGATAGACTTCCTAATTTCACACTGAAACAGAGATATACAAAAATAAACGAAGTGCTGATGAATCAATAAAAAGCAATAGGATATATTGGAGTGTATGAGGAAGCCATTTGGTTCAAAACTCATTTGGCCTGACTTTGTTTTTCCAAAAAGGCCTGATGCGGTCTACTGAGCATGCAATGTACATCTGCTTTAAACATTTACTATGTCCCAAAGACAAGAATGATGCCCTTAAAGATAGGGATGTATCTTCTACCCATATCAGTATTTCTTTAAGGATAAGCATCTCTTCTTGGAAACTAAGGATTAATTACTGACCTGCTGTGCTCAACTTGTGACTACTGACCTGCTGACCACTGACCTGCTGTACCAGCTAAGCATCTTGTAACAGTAGTAGAAGAAATATTCCTGTCATATGTGCTGTATGCTCTTTGTTCCAAGGTGGTATATAATCACTTTGTACACCCCACTTCTTTGGTGGCCTTTGAGGAAGGAAGGCCCTGGGTCCTCAAATTTGGCTCATAATAAACTCACCCCAATTTTGTTTTATAGTTTGATTATGGATTGTTTGCATCAACAGTGTTTTGAGATTTTGAATTTCTAAGAGAAGTATATTTATTTTTAATTAATATATCTGACATCCAAAAAGTAGTCACTGACTTGTTTATTAAATATTCTGATGATGCAGGCCCTATTGAAATGTCCTCTTAAACAACATGTAGCATCAATAAGTTTATTTTAAAAATAACCATCATGTTTCCACCCTCTGAAACTGACTCATGAATTTTGTTTACTGTAATGTTATCCCAATTTAGAAGTACTCTTGGTATATTATTATCTACACAATACCAGTCACAGTGAGGGGATGCGGTTCTGGTTCAAGATGGTGATTTAGGAGACTCCTGAACTCAACACAAACACACTGAATCTACAGCTACATCAAGAACAATTTTTTTCTGAAATTGTTTCTGAAATCCAGAAACTAGCTGAGTGATTCCTACACATTGGGTGGATGAAAAAAAACAAGTGGTTGAGATACAATCTCACCATAAACCTCACCCCCAGTGTGGCAACACACAACTGGGAGGAAACTCACAACTCCCAGCTTCTCCCTGAGGAATGAAGGGCTTGGACCCCACACCTGGTGCCCCAGATCTTAAGATTTCCACCTGAGAGATGGGCCCCCAAAACATCTAGCTTTGAAAATCAGTGGGGCTTTTGTCCATGAGACCCACAGTCTATAAAAACTCAGAGATAGTTCTTAAAGGGATCACATGGACTCACCATGGCTAATCCCTCAGAGCCCACCCCAGAGGCAGACGAATGAAATGTGCCCAGTCTTTCAGTGAAAGAGCTTATTTGCTTATCTTAAAAGCTACAGCCTGAGGGACAGGATTCTAATTTAAAAAAACATCTAGGGGCTGACTGCAATACTCTCCAGACACTGGGGAGGCCAGCAGGCAGCATCTTCCCTTTCTCCCTGGGCCTCACTTCAGGTCACCAATATCTCCCAGAAAGGAGCTTGTGCATATGTCTGGTGCTGCCACCCAGGGGATGCCTCTTGGTTGCTGGGCTTTGTGGCCACAAGGCTTAAGTTAGCAGGTCCCATAGGACTGTAACAAATAGAGAAATAGTTCTTAAGCAGCTATCCCATCAGGGCACAGTACAGAAGCAGCAGGCAGAAATGCCTAGTCTTTCTGTGAAAAAGGTGTATTTGCTTTTCTTAAAAGCTGGGGCCTGAAGGGCAGGCTTGTAATTTTACACACATTTAGGGGCTGACTGCAATCCTCTCTAGAGACCAGAGAGGCTAGCGGGCACCATCTTTGTGCTGGTACACAGGTTGGTGGTGTCTCTGAGAAAGGAGGGCATGCACACATCTGGAACCCCAGCTTTTGTGGCTGCTGCCCATAGGACACATCCCTTGATAGCCTGGCTCTGGTGGCCAGGGGAATTTGTGTTCATTTGTCAACAAGAGAGTAGCAAACAGTTCTTAACTAGCTATCCCCCCAGGGCTCGGTGCAGAGGGAGCAGACAGAGTGCCCATCTCCCAGTTCTTCCCCTGAAAGAAGTATATTTGAATACTTTAAAAGCTGTTTGCCTGAGGGTCCAGCTTCTAGTCAGCCTACATCTAGGTGCTGACTGTGATCCTCCCTTCTGGGACACCGTCAGGTCTTAGCACACCTTCAACTACTGGAAATCATTAAGAACAAAGAAGGCTGCTTGCACAATTACAAAGTTTTGAGAGACAACCCACAACTAGGACAGCATTGGACAGAAAGGTTCATCTCCTACCCAAGACCACTTCTTCAAACAAGGAGGAGTGATTATTTTATCTAATGCATAGAAATCAACACAGAGAGTCAAGGAAAATGAAGAAACAAAGGAAAGTATTCCAAAGGAAAGAACAAGATAAAACCTCAGAAAAAGACCTTAATGAAATGGAGATAAGTGATTTACCTAATAAAGAGTTCAAAATAATGATCATAAAGATGCTTGCTGAGGGGCCAGCCCAGGTGGCCTAGTGGTTAAGTTCAGCATGCTTTGCTGCGGTGGCCTGGCTTCAGTTCCCAGGTGTGCACCTACACTACTAGTCAGTGGCCATGCTGTGGTGGTGGTCCACATACAAAATAGAGGAAGATTTGCAACAGATGTTAGCTCAGGGTGAATCTTCCTCAAGCAAAAAGAGGAGGATTGGGGATGGATGTTAGCATATCTTCCTCAGCAAAAAAAAAAAAAAAAAGATGTTCACCAAAATAGGAGAATAATGCATGAACAAAGTGAGAATTTCAACAAAGAAACAGAAAATATGAGAAAGTACTAAAGAGAAATCACAGAGCTGAAGACTACACTAATTCTACTGAAAATTTCAATAGAGGGGTTCAACAGCAGACTAGATGAAGAGAAAAAAAGGACAGGCAATCTCAAAGACAAGGCAGCGGAATTTATCCAGTCAGAGGAGCAAAAAGAAAAAAGAATGAAAAGGAGTGAAGATGGGTTAAGGGACCTATGGGACAACATCAAGATGACCAATATTTGTATTATAAAGGTCCCATAAGAAGAAGAGAGAGAAAGGGGCAGAAAATGTATTTGAAGAAATAATGGCTGAAAACTTCTCTAACCTGGGAAGGAAACAGATGTCCAGATCCAGAAAGCCCATAGAGTTCCCAAAAAGATGAATCCAAAGAGACCCACACCAAGACACATTATAATTAAATTGTCATTAGTTAAAGACAAGGAGACACCCTTAAAAGCAGCAATAGAAAGCAACTTGCTACATACAAGAGAACACCTATAAGCAGATTTTTCAGCAGAAATTTTGCAGGCAAGAAGGGAGTGGCACAATACCTTCAAAGCACTGAAAGAAAAAACTGCCAACCAAGAATACCCTTCCCAGCAAACTTGTCTTTCAGAATTGAAGGAAAGATAAAGAGTTTTTCAGACAAGCAAAAGCTGAAAGAATTCAGCACCACTAGATTGGCCTTGCAAGCAATGTTTAAGGGACTTCTCTAAGCTGAAACAAAAGGGTCCTAATTAGTAATAGGAAGACATACAAAAGTATAAATCTCACTGGTAAAAGTAAGTATATAGTTAAATTCAGAATAATCTAATGTTGTAATGGTGGTGGGTTAATCACTTATAAAGCTAGTATGAAGGTTAAAAGACAAAAGTAACTAAAACTATAATAATTTGTTAATGGATAGACGCGATAAAAAGATGTAAACTGTGGCATCAAAAACATAAAACATGGTGGGGAGAGTAAAAATGTAGAGCTTTAGAATGCATTTGAACTTAGGTATTAGCAACTTAAAATAGACTGCTATAAACCTAAGATGTTTTATGTAAGCCTCATGGTAGCCACAAAGCAAAAATCTATAGTAGATACACAAAAGATAAAGAAAAAGGAATCTAAGCATACCACTACAGAAAATTATCAATCACAAAGGAAGAGAGCAAGAGAAGAAAGAAACAAAGGAATTACAAAACAGCCAGAAAGCAATTAACAAAATGGCAATAAGTCCATACTTATCAATAATTACTTTAAAAGTAAATGGACAAAGTTCTCCAATCAAAATACACAGAGTGGCTGAATGTATTAAAAAAACAAGACCCAACTATATGCTGCCTATAAGAGATTCACTTTGGCTTTAAGTTCACACACAGACTGAAAGTAAAAGGATGGAAAAAGATATTCCATGCAAAGGAAACCAAAGGAAAGCTATACTTACATCAGACAAAAAGACTTTAAGACAAAGACTGTGGTAAGAGACAAAGAAGGTCATCATATAATGATAAAACAAGTCAATCCAACAATGATATAGCATTTGTAAATATTGATGCATACAACATAGGAGCACCTAAATATATAAATCAAATATTAACAGACCTGAAGGGAGAAATACACAGCAATACAATACCTGTAGGGAACTTCAATATCCCACTTTCATGAATGGATAGATCATCCAGACAGAAAGAGAATAACAAAACATTGGATTTAAACGGTACATTAGACCAGATGTACTTAATAGACATTTACAGAACATTCCATCCAAAAGCAAAATACACATTCTCAAGTACACATGGAACATTCTACAGGATAGATCACATGTTAGGCCACAAAACAAGTTGTAATAAGTTTAAGAATATTGAAATCATATCATACATCTTTTCTGGCCACAATGGTATGAAACTAGAATTCAACAAGAAGAAAACTGGAAAATTCACAAATATATGGAGATCAAACAACATGCTACTGAACAATCAATGGGTCATTGAAGAAATCAAAAGAGAAATAAAAAAAACTCTTGAGACAAATGAAAATGGAAATACAACATACCAAAACTTATGGGATGCAGAAGAAAAAACAGTTCTAACAGGGAAGTTCATAGCAAGAAATGCCTACTTTAAGAAATAGGAAAGATCTCAAATAAACAACCTAAATTTACCCCTCGAGGAACTAGAAAAAGAAAAAAAAACAGCCCAAAGTTAGCAGAAGGAAGAAAATAATAAAGATGAGAGCAGAAATAAATGAAATAGAGACTAAAAAGATAATAGAAAGGATCAATAAAATTGAGCTGTTTCCTTGAAAAGATAAACAAAATAGAGAGACCTTTAGCTAGACTCACCAGAAAAAAAGAGAGAAGACTAAATAAAACCAGAAATGAAAGAGGAGACATTACAAGCGAGACCACAGAAATACAAAGGATCACAAGAGACTATGATGAACAACTATATGCCAACAAATTAGACAACCCAGAAATGGATAAATTCCTAGAAACATACAAACTACCAAGACTGAATCATGAAGAAACAGAAAATCTGAACAGACCAATTACTAGTAAGGAGACAGAATCAGTAGTCAAAACCTCCCAACAGACACAAGTCCAGAACCAGATGGCATCACTGGAGAATTCTACCAAACATTTAAAGAGGAATTAATATCAGACCTTCTCAAACTCTTCCAAAAAAGAGAAGATGGAGGGAGCACTTCCAAACTCATTTTATGAGGCCAACATTACCCTGATACCAAAACCAGACAAGACACTATATGAAAAGAAAATTACAGGCCAATGTCCTTGAAGAACATTGACGCAAAAATCCTCAACAAAATATTAGCAAACTGAATTCAAACACACATTAAAAGGATCATACATCATGATCAAGTGGGATTTACTCCAGGGATGCAAAGATGGTTCAACATCCACAAATCAATGTGATACACTCATTAACAAAATAAAGGATAAAAATCATATGATCATCTCAATAGATGCATAAGAAGCATTTGATAAAATTCAACAGCCATTCATTTAAAAAATGCTTCACAAAGTGGATTCAGAGGGAACGTAACTCAACATAATAAAGGGTATATATGACAAGCCCACAGCTAACATCATATTCAATGATGAAAAACTGAAAGCTTTTCCTTTAAGATCAGGAGCAAGACAAGGATGCCCACTCTCACCGCTTTTACTCAACATGGTACTAGAAGTCCTAGCCAGAGCAATTAGACAAGAAAAAAAAATATATAAGATATCCAAATCACAAAGGAAGAAGTAAAACTGTCTCTACTTGCAGATGTCATAATATTACATATAGAAAACTCTAAGAATCTCCCCGAAAACTGTTAGAACTAAAAAATGAATTCAGCAAAGGTGCAGAATACAAAATCAATATACAAAAATTATTTGTGATTCTATAAACTAATAATGAACTATCAGAAAGAGAAATTAAGAAAACAATCTAATTTTCAATTGCATTAAAAAGAATAAAATACCTAGCAATACATTTAACCAAGAAAGTGAAAGGCCTGTGCACTGAAAGTTATAAGAAATTGATGAAAGAAATTGGAAAGACATGAATAAATGGAAAGACGTTCTGTGTTCATGGACTGGAAGAATTAATATTGTTAAAATGTACATACTACCCAAAGCAATCTACAGATTCAACTCAATCCCTATCAAAATTCCAATAGCATTTTTCACAGAAATAGAACAAATAATCCTAAAATTTGTATGGAACCACAAAAGACCCCAAATAGCCAAAGCAATCTTGAGAAAGAAAAACAAAGCTGGATGCATCATACGTCTTGATTTCAAATTATATTACAAAGCTGTAGTAATCAAAGAAGTATGGTATTGGCATAAAAAACAGAGGCATAGATCAATGAAACAGCATAGAGAGGCCAGAAATAAACCCACACATATATGGTCAGTTAATTTATGATGAAGGAGCCAAGAAAATCCAATGGGGAAAGGACAGTCTCTTCAATAAATGGTTTTGGGAAAACTGGACAGCCAGATGCAAAAGAATGAAACTGGACCACTATCTTCACCATACACAAAAATGAACTCAAAATGGATTAAAGACTTGAACATAAGACCTACAGCCACAAAACTCCTAGAATAAAACATAGGCGGTAAGCTCCTTGACATTGGTCTTGACAAGGATTTTGGTTTTGACACCAAAAGCAAGACAACAAAAGCAAAAATAAACAAGTGGGACTACATCAAACTAAAAAGCTTCTGCACAGCAAAGGAAACCATCAACAAAATGAAAAGGCAACCTACTAAATGGGAGAAAATATTTACAAATCATGTGTCTGATAAGGGGTTAATATCCAAAATATATAAAGAACTCATACAGCTCAATGACAAAAAAACCAAACAATTCTATTTTAAAATGGACAGAGGAGCTGAATAGACAATTTTTCAAAGAAGATATCCAAGTGGCCAACACAAAAACTTGCTCAATATCGCTAATCATCAGGGAAATGCAAGTCAAAATCACAATGAGATATCGCCTCACATGTGTTAGAATGGCTATTATCAAAAGACAAGAAATAACAAGTGTTGGTGAGGATGTGGAGAAAAAGGAACCCTTGTACACTGCTAGTGGAAATGTAAATTGGTGCAGCCACTGTGGAGAATAGTAAGGAGGGTCCTCAAAAAATTCAAAATAGAACTACCATATGATCCAGGAATTTCACCTCTGGGTACCTATCCAAAGGAAAGGAAATCACTATCTCAAAAAGATATCTGCACCCCCATGTTGATTACACCATTATTCACAATAGCCAAGACATGGAAATCACCTGTGTTCATCAGCAGATGAATGTATAAAGAAAATGTGACACACACACACACACACACACAATGCAATATTATTCAGCCACAAAAAAGAAAATACTGCCACTTGTGACAACATGGATGGACTTTGAGGGCATTATGCTAGGGGAAATAAGTTAGACAGAGAAAGACAAATACTGTATGATCTCACTTATATGTGGAAGCTAATAAAAAAATAAACTCATAGATACAGAGAACAGATTGGTGGTTGCCAGAGGTGGGGGCTGGGGGCTGAGTGAAGTCGGTGATGGTGGTCAAAAGGTACACATTTCCAGTTACATGATAACTGAGTCCTGGGGCTGTAATGTACAGCATGGTTACTATAGTTAACAATATTGTATTATATCTTTGGAAAAAAACAGTCACAGACCTGGGAAAGCTATTTCAGTAAGTTGAAATTAAGGAAAAATGTTTTTATGGTCATTGATCCATGAAAATTTGTCAGATGTGGCAACTCTTCCCATTGAAAATCAGATATGTTAAGAAATATATAGTTAAAATATTATTGATCAGTATGCTTCCATTAAAGCTGAGAAAGGAAAACTGTAATAAATTATGGTTTGGGTGTAAGTAACATAACTAACACAATAACATTACATGATATAAAAAAACTTACATAATGTGAATTTTTGCACACCTACTTTAAATTTTCTCAACATTTTTTAAACTGCTTAAACGTTGTAGGAAAAATTAACCATGAAAAAACTTAACAAAAGCATGGGTGTATGTAGGGCACAGATTTTCCCTTTTGCCTCAGGCTCCAAGACGGCTCAGCCAGACAGTGGGTGTCCCCAACTCATTTGCCTGGAACACCTGGTATTTTGTATATTCGTTTCAAGGTTGCACATGTGTTTTTTCTTCTGATTTGTATTGAATTTCTCCCCAGAAACAATACAAAATCTGTAAATATACTACAGCAAAGTGAGAACTGCAGAACTCTCAGCACATGACGACTCCATCTCGAGACCTGCATTAACAGAGTTGACCAAACTCTGGCATGGCCTCTGGCAGCATAAGGTCGTGTCCTTAGGATGACCCCAGCCCCACCCCCCATTAAAATGCCTGCCTTGAAAGGTCAATGCTACCAAGAAATGTACTAATTGTTCCAGCCAACACCTGACGATCAGCCCCTGAACTCCATTTCTTAGAGTATTTACTGAAAAGGGCTTATAACTGTGAATATGTGTCTCTTGCAATTCAAAAGCATCTCCCTAAAGGACCTGACAGCCATTCTTTGGTGATATAATCATTCAGAAAGATAAGGCCTCTGTCTCCCACCCTCTGTGGGAGGATAGAATCCTTACACTGAGGAATCCTTTTTCCTTTTTCACTTCTCCAGCTCTACTGAGCCCCTGCAGTCCCACCTCCCCCATTCTCCCTTTAAAACACGCATATTACCTCTGCACATTACAAAATGGAGCTCTGCTCTATCCCCAGCTGCCAAAACTTGCTGAACAAAATGTTTTCACCGCTTTAACTAATGTCAGGGGGTGTATTTCTTAGACACCGTCTTGTGACGGCCATTTCATTCACTGGGCTAGAAGCCCAAGTCTAGCAGAGAGAAGCTCTTTCTGCCACTGGTCTGGGCATCCAGCTGCTGTTTCAGACCATTGCGGATGCACGAGAAGTGCCAGGGCCTCCTGATGGTGCAGAGAGGAGGAGTATTTAGGGAGCATTTCTCTCTGGCGTTGGAAGTTATGTGTGTGTGTGAAAACTGCAAACAGCTATTGATGATTAAACAACTAGTAATGGGGGTATCGGAATTGGCCACCCCAAAATATGTCTTTGCTGGAAAGATGCTTTAACCCCCAACCCCCACTAACCGACCAAAAGAGTTTGGGATGGGAGGCCTGCCCCCAGAACAGGCCATCACCATAGACATCTCCGGGTATCAGGTGTTCCTTGCTAAGCCCATTCTTAGTTCTGGTTACCCTTCGTAAGAGACACTTACCTTTGTAAAGTAAATCTCCATTTGTAAAAGTATCTTCTTCCCTGTACCAGGAAGAAGGGTGGGGAAGGCCTAACCTAGAAACTTTTCGGAAAGGAAGGCAAGAACTTAAATCTGCAGGATAAACTTACCCATTGTTAATTGCGCTGTCCAGGCAATATGCTATCTGACTCCCACTAGGTTCCTATAGACAACATCTCCCTGGGGCCTGGGTCACCATGGTAATGGTTTTTTTGAGCTATTTTTCAGGAGCTGCCATTCTGTGGACATGTGTCCTACGAGGAGGCATGAAGCCAGACTACGCTTGCGCAGATCATCAATCACCTCATCTCTCCTCACCTCCAATCATTTCAGACCACCTTGCCCCCTACCCCATAAATATCCCCTGAGTCCCTATTTTCAGGGAAGCAAATTTGAGATTCATTCTCTCCTGTTTCCTCACTTGGCTGCCTTGTGATTAAACTCTCTCTCTGCTGCAATCTTGTCAACTCGGTGTTTGGCTTTCTAGGCAGTGGGCAAAAACAGACCTGGCGAGGTAACATGTGTATGTCTTTGTTTCTCCCCTTACTGCCTCAAGCCCACAGAATTGATGAAGTGCCTCACTGTTTCTTGAGAGACGTGGTGACAAGCAGGCCCTAGGGGTCTGAGGCCTTGCTGTAGACTGTTTACTCGGGATTGTACCTTGGGTTCTGGGTGTAAAGGTCATTTGCTCTCTTGGCCCCTCCTTGTGAAGAAGATGGGTTAGCAGCCCTGGTCTAGCAGCGAGAAGTCTACACTGCCATTAGGCAGGGTAGTAAATCTTTGTTTAGGAACGGTGGCGTGTGGGTGAGAATTGCCAGGGTCCCCCTGTGTGCCTAGAGGCTGAGACCAAGGAGCCTTTCTCCAAGGCATCAGGAGTGAGTCCTGACAACCTCGTTTTGGTCTCAGATATGTGTGTGCCCAGGGAGATCTCAGGGCTGGGATGCCCAAACTATCTCTGCCTTAGGAGGCGTTTAGGAGGCAGGTGAGGATGGCAGGGACTGTGGTTTGTGTGGACTTAGGGGCAGATGGTGTTTGGACAGAGCCATCCTCTCATCCCAGGCAGGAGATGGAGGAAGATGGCTGAGGGCAGGCAGAAGAGGGTGGCAAAAGCTGATAGCACCCAGTATTCTCAGGCAGGCTCCCATTCAGGTCCTCTGTGGGCCAGACACTGCTTAGTTTCTGATTTTGGAAAGGAACAGCAAGTATGGCTTGCTGCAGCCTTGGACCTAGGCATATGCGAATTGGCGCCCAAGGAAACCTGGCTGGCCTTGACCCCTTGGCCCTGGGCCTCTTGGCTGCAGATAGCCTCATGGTGTGCACATGCACAGTTCGCTCCCCCAGACCTGGCCTGTGTCAGTCCTGCCCCTCCACGCCTGTCAGGCCAGATCATGGCCCACACTTGGCCACCAACCTGGGGCCAGCCACCCCACTGCACCTCAAACTCTAATGAGGTGGCTAGAAAGATGGTATGAGTCAGACCCATTGCTGCCCTGCTGCCAGATACGGGATGTGGGGCCTCTGGCACCCAGGGTTCCCAGGTGTCTCACATCCAAAAATGCTCAGGCCCCTGCAGGGCTTCTGAGATTCCCCCAAGACCTGGCTTACTCTGAGAAGTGTGCAGAGTGTCTGATCTAAGACCCATTTCCATGCTCCTCGGAGACCCCTCCAACCCTCAGCGAATCCAAGCTCATCCCCTGGATGCCCCTACAGCCAGGCCCTAACTTACACCCGACACACCCCAGGCCACAAGGGAGTCCAGAGGGCTCCAGCCCAGCCCTGTCTCCCTTCTGAGAATCTACACAAAACTGCCCAGACCAGGTCCCTGATCGCAGGGAGGGGGGTGGGTGATAAAGGAGGGCAGGGAGGCAGGTTTGGCTAAAAGAAGAGAATATTTCTCAATCAAGAGGCTTGGGTGGCGAGGCCAGCTCCCCATCACAGGATGCTCACACATGAGCACTGCCCTGCGACTGACCCTCAGGCCAAGGGCTCCAGGAACTGGCACCAACAGTTCAGCAACAATCTCCAGAGATGTTTTCTGTTCCCCACGCTGCAGGCCCCAGAGGGGAGGACCCCCGGCTCCCTCTAGCATCAGTGTGTGTGTCTCTGTTCTCCCCTTCCTGCACTGAAGCCCACAGTCTTAAGGAAGCTCCTCTCTGTCTCTCCAGAGCAGTGGCAGTAAGCAGGCCCAAGGGCCCTGCACTGTCCAGTTTACTTGGAACTGTACCATGGGTTAAGGGTGTGAGGGTCATTTGTTCCAGTTGCCTGATCCCAACAACACTTAATTTTCTGTTTCAGAGGGGAATAAGCACATTTGTGTTGGTGTGGGCTTAGGTGTTGGCAAGATTTGGCCCTAAGGACCCTGAGCCAGGGACTCTTGCCTCTGCCAACATGGGCCCTGGCCCGGATCCTGGGATGGGGCTCTGGGCTTCCTGGCTGCAGAGAGCTGGGTGTAGGAATGCACAGCTTGCCCCCCTGACTTGGCCTCTGGCAACCTAGGTCCTCTCTAGGCACATGGGGCCAGGGCCTGGCCCAGAGCACCTGGCATCCCAATGGGGCCCAGAGCACGCTGGAATGGTGGCATGAGCCAGACCCCGTACTGCCCTGCTGTCCTGTCAGGGATGTGAGGCCTCTCCAGTATGCAAGGCTTCCAGGTCTCTCATTCAGGGACTACCTACTGGCCCTAGCATGTCTTATGAGATTCCATGAGATCGGGCTTGCTCTGGGAAGTGTGGTTGGCCATTTCTAGAGCCCATTTCTGAGGCCCTCTGAGCCCCATCTGGTCCTCATCCCAGCCCTTCGCCCTGCCGCCCTTGCAGCCCCTCCAGAACTTACCTCCCCCTACACACCCGAAGCCTCAGAGATCACCCAGAGACCTCTGGCCGAGCCTTGTCTAACTTCTTCAGCAACCCCACACTCCACTCTCAGGGCACCCCCCATGGTGTTCAAAGGAAGAGAAAATTTCCTGATTGGGAGGCTAGAGGGTAGAGGCCAGCTCCGCATGGCTGAGTGCTGGCATGTGGGGTGGGCCAGGAAGAGAGACTGCTGCCCTGAGGCTGGCCTTTAGGTGAAGGGCTCCAGGAACTGGTGGCAATGGTCTTCTGGGCCGTTTTCTGGGCCCCTCACTGCTGGGGCCTGGTGTGTGGACCTGATGGAACCCAGGATGTGTGTTTTTGTGTGTGTGTTTGTCTTTGTTTTTCCCCTCTCTGTAGTGATGCCTGCGGACTTGACGAAGCACCTCTGTTTCTCAAGAGCAATGGAGGTGAATGGGCCCAAGGTCATGAGGCCCCACGATGTCCTGTTTACTTGGGAGTATACCATGTACCTTGGGTACTGTACCATTGACTCTGGGTGTGAGGTAAGTTTGTTCTCTTATCCCTTCCCTGTCATGAGAAGGCCATTTCATTCAATGGGATAGCAGACCAGGTCATCTGCAGAGAAGATCTCCTCTGCCATATGTTTGTGGGGGCAAACTGGTGTTTTGGGTCTTTTGGACATGATTGTGAATTACCAGGGCCTGGGGTGGAGGGTGTAAGGAGAGGATGAGGGCATGTTCCTGGTGGTCTCACCAAGTCCTATGAGTGTCAACTCCAGGTAGCCACCAAGAGCACAGTAGTTGGAGGTGTTCTTGGCAGTGCTACAGATAGTTTCAGCCATGGACAGTATCGTTGCAGGTCCTGGTCCCTCCCTAGACCCAGGGCTTCCTGGCTGTAACAGCCATATGTCGTGCCCACAGGCAACTGTCTCTAGCCAGAGCTAGTGCTGCCTGGCCCAGCCTGGCCCTGCCCCACCATCTTGGCCGGTGCACCACCCAGCCTCATGGGCTCTCCATCTGGGGAGTGAGACAGGGCCTTAATAGTGTGTCTCAGTCCCTGCTGACTCCAACTGCCACTGGAGGCGGTGAACTGCTGTCTGGATGAGGTAAAAGAGCACTCCAGCACTTTGATGACTCAGCTTCTCCCATCTGTGAACTCACCTCGTCCAGCCATAAGTGTCTTCTGAGATCCCAGGAGATGGGGCTTCCACAGGGAAATGTGGCCAGTTGTATCTAGGGCTGGGGTCTGTGGACCTCTGTGGACACATTTTTGGGACCTCTCTCCCTGGTCTAACAGTCAAATTTAGCAAGCAAACTGCATGGGCTTTAAGAAGGTACTATAAAATCCATTCTGTACTGTGAAGCAGCCTTTTGGGCCATCTTTAGCCTGTGTCAAATGACCTTGCAACCCTGCGTCTCATGACTGAAGATGCCAGCTGGACAGATCCACAACAGGAAGAGATAAAGGAGTACCTCACTCTCACATTTCCCAGCTGCATTTCTTAGCGACTGAGCTACTAATTAACAATCCTAGTCCTTGCCTCCCTCCCCAATAGATAATGTCAGCATTTCTGAACTTGTTTGATGTATAACCAAGAAATTCTTGTTTATGTTACCTTCAATGTATAATCTAGAGAAAAGCCCAGATGTACTCTATCCCCTTTTTTAAAAAAAAAAAATCTAGTTGCAATTGTTTTTCTGTTTTCCTCTTCCCCACACATGCACTGTTTTGTGAAAGAGTTTTGCACTTAAACTCACACCCTCGGAGCAGTTCCATCAGAGTGCTTTGTTGAAGTGTTTTCCCAGGGTTCAAATGCCTCATGCTGATTATTGAATAAACTCTTTCACCAATATCATCTGGACTCTTTATTTCAGTTGACACCTCAGAGCCCCCTTTGGTGCTCATGGCAGCCCAGCCCAGCCCCTGTCTGCCCTCAAGCTAGGCTCCAAATACACCACTCATAAATTGAAGCCGCCAGCATACTGAAGTCTTCAGCCCAGCACTGTCTACCTTCTATGAACCCCCCCCCCCCACCACTGCACCTATCCCGACAAGGAACAGACTATGGGAGCAATATTACGGTGTTAAAAAGATGATTTATTTTCTGAAGGAGGGGGTCAGGAGAGGAGGACAGCTTCCTTAACGCACAGTGTTGCACTTGATCTGGACCTAAACAAGAGGGCCCGGCCTCAGGGATGGCAGTCAGCCAAGAGTCCCAAGGAGTGGCAGTGACTGTCTCTTGGAGCATTTTCTGCTGCTCTGCTGCCAGACCCAGGTGGAAGAACTGAATGGCTCCTGGAATGTGTGTGTGTGTCCTAATTTTTTCCTCTTCTTTTTTTGTGAACCTCAAAAATGGGACTTGGTAAATTAGTTGGAAAGTCAAGTCCAGTGACCATGACCCATGTGTACTTGCTGCCTAGCTCCTCAGGCCTTCCTTGGGCCTTTCCATATAGCCAGGCCAGCCACCAACTTCAGACTGGGATTTGGAAAAAATTCAAATAGGCACCTCTGATGACCGGGCCCCATCAGGGACCGTGGGCATGGCAAGGCCATGGCAAGGCCATGGCACCCTACCTGGGCCACCTCGTGTGGCCCAAGCCAATCCTCACCTCTGAAGTAGGACTCGGAAACATTGGTGGGAAAGTCGAGTCCTATAACTAGGACACACATGTGCCTGGAGCAGAGCCCATCATGCCCTCCCCAGGCCTCCCCATGTGGTCTGGGCCAGTGCCCACCTCTGAAACCAGACTCAGAAAAATTGGTGGGAAAATCCCATTTGACAACCTGGACTCAGGTGTGCCTGCAGGCCCAGTCTGGGCCTGCCTGCACAGATGGGGAAAATTTCCCCGAGATGCTGGCAGTCTGAGGTGGCCCGCACTGGCTTCCCAGAGCAGACTGAGCAATTCCAGGGCTTCTGAGAGGACTTAGAAAATTCAGAATTCTGTAAGGGCTGTGGACGGTAAAACTGAAACCATGCCCATACTCGTAGAAAAACAGAGATGAGTCACTTGTATTCTATAATTTCAAATGGGGAAGTTCTTTCCCTTTTTTTTTGCTGAGGAAGATTTGCCCTGAGCTAACATCCACTGCCAATTTTCCTCTTTTTGTATGTAAGCTGCCACCAAAGCATGGCCACTGACCGACGAGTGGTGTAGGTCCACACCTGGGAACCAAAACTCGGCCACTGAAGCAGAGTGGGCTGAAATTAACCACTAGGCCATTGGGGCTGGCCCCTGGGAAGTTCTTTCTAAAGCATAAAACAAAGCCCAGAAGTCATAAATGAAAATAATGGTAAGCTTGACCACATAAAAATTTAAACAAATTTTGTCTCTGCATATACCACAACCAAGTCCAAAGCTAACCAACAGGTGTAGGGAACATTTGTGCTAATACATGTAGGATGGTCAGAATATTGATTTCAGCATTACTTACTATAATAACAACAAAAAAAGGAGAGTAATAACAGTCACTCATTAAATTAAATAAAAATTTTAAAATTCCAGTACATCCATGCAATGTAACACTATAAATTTGTGTGTGTTTTAAATGAGGTAAATGTTGATGAACTATTAAATAAAAAAAAGCAAGTTGTAAAACTTCCTTGGGTGTTAAAAAATGTAGACATATTTATCTTAAAAAAGATATGTGGACAGATAAAGGAAGTAGAAAACTAAAGAAATTTCAAAAACCAAGAATAAAGTCACCCCTAATTTAACAGTTATTATAAAGTTAATAAAGACCATGTGATGTTGGCAGAGAGACAGACTCATTAATCAGTGGAACAGAGCACAGACCCAAGCAAATATGCCCAAATGATTCTTGATACACCTTCAAAAGCAATTCACAGGAGGAGAAAACCTCCTCATCAAATAGGAGTAGGGCATTTGGACATCCACAGGCAAAACTCGCAAGCAAGCAAACAAACAGACAAAAAACCCTAAACACCTAAACCTCACACCTCATGCAAACATTAACTTGAAATAGATCACACACATCAGTATAAAATATAAAACCATAACACACTTTAGGGGGAAAAATTCTAAGAGAAAACTGAGAGGATCTAGGGCTAAGCAAAGAGATTTTAAGACTTGACACTAAAAGTGTGATCCATAAAAAGAAATGGATACATTGTAAGTCTTCAAAATTAAAAATCTAGACTCTGTGAAAGACACTCTTAAGAAGATGAAATGACCAAGTACAGAGACTGGGAGAAAATATTTGCAAATCACATATCCAACTGGATTGTGTAAAGAACCCTAAAAATGCAACAGTATTATCTTTTAAAAAAGTTAGTTACAAAATAGACAAAAGACATGGACAGGCATTTCACCCAAGAGGAAATACAGATGTCAGATAAACACGTGAAAAGACATGAGCCATTTTCTGGGAATGCAAATTAAAATCAGAGCTAGATATTACGACACATCCATCAGAATGCCTTAAACAAAATACAGGAACAAAATATAGAAACTGATTGTTTCCATAGGTTTTCATTTCATCTCATCTCATCTCATTTCATTGTTTCAGAGAACGACAGTGTACCCATATCGGGTCCCATGCGGTGCTTTGGATCAGAGTCCAGGTTTCCACCATGAGACAAGTTCCATGAAGACAAAGGATGAGCAGCAGAAAGATGAGAAAGAGAGAAAAACCAGTCGCAGCAAGGCATGGGCAAACGCAGGGATTCTGGTGTGGACCTCAGCAAGGGAAGGAGGACTCTGGGTGTGAGTGATGGACCCTGGTCTGAGTCCCCCTTTGGGTGGGTATGCAGAGCTTGCTGGAGCTTTGTTGTTGGAGGAAGTCGGACCCTCGTCCATGCCCTACCTATCCAGCCCCCCCTCCCAGCCTCTTCCACATTGACTAATAAGCTCCCAGCACTACCTCAGGCTTTACCGCTCAGCTGCTGGATAAAAGTGGCTGCCAGGTAAAGTGACAACCAGGTGAACGTCAGCCTGGATGAATCCAGATTGCAGGGGAGGCAAGGGCGCACCTGCCAGCTGCCTGGCCCTGGCCTCCTCCTTCTGGTCCCCTTCAGACCGTGTTTCTGGGCCTGGGGCATCCTCCCTTGTGCTTCCCACAACTGTTCAATCAGAGCCCCTGAGGGACACAGACTAAGTGCGTGCTGTCAGATCATTCGGAATTTCATCAAGAGAGGCAAGAGCTCCCTTCGAGTGTGGAAGAGGCTAGGGGTTGAGACTGGACTTACATATGACAGAAGTACATGAACCACACACTCTAAACAGTGTTTCAGAGTTGACATAGGCTCTGTTAAACATAGAGTGTGAATATCTGTCACAGTGGGAGGAAGTGTATGAACACCACACTAGTAAGCAAAGGGTCCCACAGAGAAGACAGTTCACACATTCACTCATGTACCCGGACCAGTAATTCTCACAAAGTACAGAAGTACATAAACCACACATTTCTAAATAGTGTTCCTCAGAGATGACACTATGATTATTCTCACATGCACATCGCTCTGTAAAACACATTGTTTAAACGTGTCTCACGGTAGAATGAACAAAAATTACACTTTCTAAACAAAATGTTTCACAAAGATGACCCTTTGCTCATTCACTCACCTGGCTGTGTTAAACACTGAATTTGAATATCTCTCATGAAAGAAGTTATGTGTCTCCTACATATTGTTTCACAGAGAGAACACTGTGCTCCTTCATTCCTGCACTGGGCACCCTATTAATCACACTCATTAACCATGTCATCCTATAGAATGAACTAGAAGAGTTACACTCTCTAGACACAGAGATGACTCTATGCTCATGCACTCATGCACTTGGCCCTGTTCAACACAAAGCTGAAATATCTCACAGTAGAATGAAGTGCATGAGCCACACACTGATAAACAAATTGTTTCACAGAAAACAGTTTGCACATTCACTCACATACCTGCCCGAGTTATATGTAAAGTTTAAACGTTTCTCACAAAGTACAGAAGTGCATGAACCACACACTTCCAAACATGCTGTCTCACAAATGTCACGTTATGCTCATTCACATACAGGCCTAGCTCGTTCAAACACATTGTTTAAATGTGTCTCACAGAAGACAAAATTCAGGAACCATACACTTTTAAACGCCATGGTTCAGAGAGAACATTTGGTTGATACTCATACCCCTGTTATGTTAAATGTAGAGTGTAAGCATCTCTCACTGAAGAGTGAGATACGTAAACCACACCTTCTAAAAACGGCAGGGAGACATTCTCTATAGTGACTCATTCGGTAATCTAGCACTGTTAATCCTAAAATTTCAGCGCTTGATACCAAAGAGATAAGTATATGCACCACAAACTACTCAACCCAGCATCTCACCGTGAGGCCATCACTGCCATCATATCCCAGTACAAGAAAGGTACCCTTTCTTAGGAAGTGCACACACACACCTGTATATTTATACAATTATAATATTTATAGAATTATATTTATACAATTATAGTGAGTTTTCCCCCCTCAATTTCTTAATGATTGATTTCACCAGATAGCATTTAAAAAAATATTGAATTGTATAACTTGTCCCTCTCTCCTTTCCCACAAACAGGTGGAAGGAACTGTACAATGTCACCTCAGGGAAGCTGTGTGGCAAGGTAGAAGCAGAAAGAACCTGTATATTTTTTCTGATTTTATTTTATTTTATTTTTGCTCCTAAACCTTGGAGAACCCAAGGGGCTTGTAAAGGAGACAAAGGGGTTGGTTGGGCAGTGGGGCTGTTGATGAGTTAAAAGAAGGGGATAGTGAACACAGTATCCTAGAGAAGCGGGGGAAAGTATGGTGCTTCACCTTCCTCCCCTCCCCACAATTCCATAGGACCTGGAGGAGGAAGAGCAGATGGAGGTATGGGTTCTGGGAGGGGGCCTGGTCTGGATTCCTGGCAGATTAATGGGGAGAAATGGCTGCATGGTGAGTGTCCAGACAGACAGGACCTTGGGCAGCCTCACAGAAGATTCTGTTTATTTGCATGAGGTGCAGAAGCAGCAGAGAGCCACCCTTCCTGAAGGAGACCCCCCCGCCCCAGCACAACATGTCCTTCTTTCCAAAAGAGGCTTTGCTTCTTAGGGCTCCCTGCTACTTCTCTCCCTGCAAAAGAAAATATTGACTGCTGCACATTACTGTCAAGGCACATGACTCCTCCATAAAATCCCCACGAATAATCCAAATCTGAACCAGCGACCTTGAGCATACCTGGTGTGCCGCAGAGTGACAGCATCCAAAGGCAAGGACAGTCGCTGAGTCATTTGCAGGCAAGAGGATCTGAGAGTCTTCTATGAGCTCTCCAGATGAACTCTCCCTTTTTCTTTGCCCCTAGAGGAGTCTGAAATCTGCCTTCCTCTGCATTTCCTTAGAGAACTTTCAGGCAGGATGCTGGTCTCAGGGACCAGTTATTATCCAAGGAGGATGGAGAAGATTCCAAATGGTTGCTACCCCCTGTACTTTCTCTGGGCAATACTCATCCAGAGGTTGTTTGCAGAGGAGCTCACAGCCCGCCCCTCACCATAGATACTCTGTTTTGACCTTTAGTACCCACTCTAGGTTGATATGTTAGTTTCCTAGAGCTGCTGTAACAAAGTACCACGAACTGGGTGTCTTAAAACAACAGAAATGCATTCTCTCGCAGTTCTGGAGGCCCAAAGTCCAAACTTAAGGTGTTGGCAGGGCCATGCTCCCTCTGAAGGCTCTGAGGGAGGATTTGTTCATGCCTCTCTCCTAGCTTCTAGAGTTTGCTGACAATCCTTGGTGTTCCTTGTCTTGTAGACAAATCACTCCAATCTCTGCCTCTACAATCACATGGTCTTTTCTTCTGTGGATCTGCGTCTCTGTGTCCAAATTTCCCTCTTCTTGTAAGGACACCAGTTCTTGAATTAGGACCTAACTTAATCCAGGATGACTTCACTTGATTACACCTGCAAAGATCATATTTCCAATAAGATCTCATTCACAGGTAAGGGGTGGGGGCAGGTCTTGAGCATACCTTTTGGGAGAACCAGTTCAACCCACAACAGCTGGTGTTAGGCAACAAGTCTCCACATAGGTATCACTCTTATTTGTAATGAGGATCCAGCACTACACAGAAACAATGTTTCTTTCTGTCACAAAATACAAACTACATTAGATCTGTCATGGCATACCCCAGACACGGACTGACATAAGAAGTGAGTTTTTAAGCAGCTACACAGATAGAGAAAGATGTGTCTGCTTGAAAATTTCATGGCACTTGTTGTGCCCTTAGTTGTGGATCTGCTCATGTGCACAAACCATACTGTGTTTTAAGGCTAAAACCAACAGCACCACCTGCTCTACCATCTAAATAACAGTAAAAAAGGAGTGGTAAGAGTTGTTAAATATAAAATAAAACTAATACTGGAAATAACTCAGAAAGAGCAAATCAGGAAGCTTTTGTCAGTGCAGGGGACGTGCTTTTGTTTTGAAACATGAAATGACACTTATGAGCCATAGAGGTTAGAATGAAAAGTTCAAATATGTGTTTGGTAGGAACTCTTGAGGTGAGAAAACAGAAAGTGATGTTGGGGGTGATGATAGTCTAATATTCTAAGAAAAAATGAATAAGAATAGAGAAAGATATAAGTTTTCTATTTATGAAATAAACGAAGTTTTGGACAGGATAGATAAATCAAACATATTTTTAGACTCAGTTTAGTGAAACTAGAGAACACTGAAGACAAAGAGAAAACAACCAAAAGAAAAGAAGAACTACCTATGAAAGAGTGATGATTTACAGACTTTTGGTTAGCACACAGATAAAGACTGAGAGAATATTATTTAAGATAGAAATTAATGAGAAGTGGGTTAGGAGCAGTATGAAGCAAGGAAAACAGCATACATATTGAGAAATCTAGGTGCAATGTAGTGTTTTTGGTTTTTGTTCTTATGATCCAGGAAACTGGAAATGGAATGTGATCAAGGGAATATGTCACTAAGAAGAAAAAGCAACAAATTAGAATTGAATTAATAGCTGCTTCAGGTGTTGGGAATGATAAGAACTAGTCCATATTTGGTACGACCTCGGGCCACCGCCGAGTGAGCTGCTCTGCTACCTGTTCTCTCTCAGTCAGGGGCCAAACAGAAAGTGCTCACTGACACATCCAACCCCACTAACTCTGATTTTTAAAAATTGTTTCTGGCACTTGAGTGCATATTTTATTTCTTTATAACACAATTACTTATCTTAGATGTCATAATATTTTTATCCTTTATACTTATGGTCCCATTGTGGAACAGGGGACTTGTAAGCTCAGAGCACACGTTGCTGGAAGCTGACATCCTAAGTGTTTACTTGTAATGAATTAAAAAAAAAAAAACTGCAACGAAACTCTCAGAAAAGGTAAGAGATAAAAATGCAAAATTTTGTTAATTTTGTTTCATACCCTGAGCACTAGTCAATATACCTAATCTCACTAGGTCATGTGAAATAATGATGAGTGGATATAGCAAAGAGAGTGTAATTAACAGACTTTTAGCATTCTCTCATGAAAGCTTTTTGTTAGTTGTTGCCCAGTGTTTTGTGCTGCTGTATTTTTGTGTGGCAATTGAGGATAGATTTCAAATGTCTAAAATCAGAAATGTCTAAAATCAGAAATGAAAGTGTGAACCTTAATACCAATTATATAGAAATGAAAAGGATTATAAGAGATGCAGTGTAAGTGCCTGATGATTAGCTTTTTTGATTGTAATGTAAGGGCCTGACATTAAGCTTTTGATTAATGAGGTGTCCACTTCAAAGACACCCATCTCAAATAAACACATTGCCAGCTACACCACTGGATAAAGAACCATGGCACCCCACCCAGAAAGTTCCTTTTTTTGAAAGCTCTGGTTGACCTAGATAACTGACCATTTGACTACTTGCTTTTCCCTCCCTGCACTTTAATTCCCACTCTTACGTTTTAAATTTACCAATAAAGAGTGAACTCATGAAACCCTAGTGACCCTACCCTCAACCCCTATAAAAGTGGAAAGCTCTCTCTTTCTTCCCATGACCTCACTTTGTGGCCCCAGACATGCTGTGTAGCCTCCAGGATCTGTGAGTAACAAACCTTGTCTTTTCAAAGTTCTCTGATGGTTGTTGCTGGGGTGCACCTTACATCCATAATAAGAACCACAAGGGCTGGTGCAGCCACAACATTAGCTCCAGTAAGGGAAATGTCTGTGGGGGCTCACCACAAATAGTAGGGGCCCAGGTGATTGCCTACAGGCATTTCCAGTTGATAGCATCACTATTTATAGGCTGAGACTGACCCCAAATTAGAGAGTACTATGAACAATTGTACACCCAAAAATTCAATAACCTCAATGAAATGGATAAATTCCTAGAAACACAAAACTTACCAACACTAAATCACAAAGAAATAGAAAAACTAAATAGATCTATAACTAGAAAGGAGATTGAATAAGTAATCAAAAATTTTCCAAAAAAGAAAAGCCCTGAACTTGATGGCTTCACTGGTGAATTCAATCAAACATTTAGAGAAGAACTAATGCCAATCCTTCTCAAACTTTTCCAAAAAATGAATAAGAAAGAATACTTCCTAACTTATTCTCTGAGGCCAGCATTACCCTAATGTCAAAGCCAGACAAAGACACTACAAGAAAAGGAAACTACAGACCAATATCCCTGATGAACTTCGATGCAAAAATCCTCAACAAAATACTAGCAAACAGAATTCAGTAGCATATTAAAAGGATTACACACCATGATCAAATGGGATCTATTCCTGGAATGCAAGGATGGTTCAACATACAAAAATTGATCAGTGTAATACACTACATCAACAAAAAGAAAGAAAAACACCACGTGATCATCTCAACTGATGCAGAAAAATGTGACAAAATTCAATATCCTTTCATGATAAAAGCAATCGATAAAATAAGAATAGAAGGAAGCTACCACCACATAATAAAAGCCATATATGAAAAACCCACAGCGAACATACTACTCAATGGTGAAAGGCTTAAAGCTTTTCCTCTAAGATCAGGAAGAAGGCAAGGATGCCTGCTTCCACCAGTTCTATTCTAGCCAGAATAATTCTAGCTGGAGCAATTAGGCAAGAAAAAGATATAAAAAGTTTACAAATTGGAAAGGAAGAAGTAGAGTTATCTCTGTTTGCAGATGATATGATCTTATATGTAGACAATCCTGAAGACTCCACAAAAAAGCTGTTAGAACTAATAAATGAATTCAGCAAAATAGCAGGATACAAAGTCAACACACAAAAATCAGTTGCATTTCTATGCACTAACAACAAACAATCTGAAAAGGAAATTACAAAAACAATTCCATTTACAATAGCATCAAAAAGAATAAAATATTTAGGAATTAATTTAACCAAAAGTGAAAGGCTTACACAATGAAAGAGTTACACAATAAAAACTATAAAACATAGCTGAAAGAAATTAAAGAAGACATAAATAAATGGAAATACATTTCACGTTCATGCATTGGAAGACTTCATATTGTTAAAATGTCAACATTACACAAAGTGATCTACCGATTCAATTCGATCCTGATCAAAATCCCAATATGTGTGTTTGGCAGAAATAGAAAAATCCATCCTAAAATTCATGTGGGATCTCCAGGGATTCCCAAATAGCCAAAACAATCTTGAAAACTAAGAACAAACTGGAGGACTCACACTTCCTGATTTCAAAAACTTCTACAAAGCTACAGTAATCAAAACAGTGTGGTATTGGTATAAAGACAGACACATAGACCAAAAGAATAGAATTAAAAGCCCAGAAATAAACTCTTGCATATACAATCAAATGATTTTTGACAAGGGTGCCAAGACCATTCAATGAGGAAAGGACAGTCTTTTCAACAAATGTTGCAAGAAAATTGGCTATCCACATGCAAAAGATTGAAGTTGGACCCTTACCTAACAACATATACAAATGTTAACTCAGAATGAATCAAGGACCTGAATATAAGATCTAAAACAATAAAACTCTTAGGAGAAACCATAGGACAAAACTTCACAACATTGGATTTGGCAATGATTTCTTGGATATGACATCAAAGGCACAGGCAAAAACAACAAAAAACATACAAATTGAACTTCATGAAAATTAAAAAATTTTATGCATCAGAAGATGCGATCCACAGAGTGAAAAGGTAACCCATAGAATGGGAGGGAATATTTGTGAATCATATGTCTGATAAAGGATTAATATCCAGAATAAACAAAGAACTAAAATTCAATAACAAACAGCTTGATTCAAAAATGGGCAAAGGACTTGAACAGTTCTCCATTATACAAACTACAAATGGCATATAAAGCACATGAAAAGATGCTCAACATCACTAATAATTATGGAAATGCTAGTCAAAACTACAAGATACCACCTTACACCCATTAGAATGGCTACTATCCAAAAAATAGAGAACAACAAGTGTTGGCAAAGATGTGGAAAAATTGGAACGCTTGTGTACTGTTGGTGGGAATGTAAAATGGTACAACCACTGTGGAAAACAGTATGGAGGTTCCTCAAAAATTAAAAATATAATTTCCAGATGACTGAGCAATTCCACTTCTGGGTATATAGCCCAAAGAACTGAAAGCAGGGTCTTGAGGAGATATTCGTACACCCATGTTTAGAAGCATTATTCTCAATAGCTGAAAGGTGGAAGCATTCCAGGTGTCCGTTGACAGATGAATGGATAAACAAAATATGGTATATGCATACAATGGAATATTATTCAGCCTTAAAAAGGGAGGAAATTCTGCAATATGCTACAATATGGATGAACCTTGAGGACATTATGCTA
Source organism: Tapirus terrestris (assembly GCA_004025025.1). Taxonomy (NCBI): domain Eukaryota; kingdom Metazoa; phylum Chordata; class Mammalia; order Perissodactyla; family Tapiridae; genus Tapirus; species Tapirus terrestris. Next base: position 54,074 of record PVID01004939.1, read on the forward strand.
AGCGAAATAAGCCAGTTACAAAAGGACAAGTACTGTATGATTCCACTTATATGGCACATTTAGAGTAGTCAAAATCATAAACACAGGAAGTATAATGGTAGTTGCCAGGGGCTGGGGGGAGGGGAGAATGAGGAGTTGTTTTTTAACGGGTATAGAGTTTCAGGTTTACAGATAAGAATAATTATGGGAATACATGGTGGTGATGGCTGCACAACAGTGTGAATATACTTAATGCCACTAAATTGTACAATTAAAAATGGTTAGAATGGTAAATTTTATGTTATGTGTATTTTATCACAATAAGAAAAAAAGAAAAAGAAAAGAATGCCTAGAAAAGTGAAAAGATCTAGATGGCAGTTTCTGTTTCCTAGGCCTACCTTTCCCCCTTTTAGTGATTCTGACCATTCACCTTTATGTGGGTATTTCATTCTAGGCAAACAGCTGAGCTCTGTGAGGACAGAGCCCTGTCCCAATTCCTCACAGCCTATTTCTAAAACATAATCACATACTTTAATTTTCTTATGGTGCTTCATAAATCCAAGGAGGTTTGGTGTTTCTCCATTTGCTGGGCAGCTGCCTGCACGGCCAGCACCACATCGCTGACAAGCTGGCCTCAGAGGCTGACAGGGAGCCAACAATACCCCCACCCACCAGAATACCTCTGCTTTTGTCAGTTTTATTTTTGAGGTTCCACGTAAGGTTTTGTTTAGGGAGGAAACAATGGTTCTGTGTACAGGAACGTGTTGGGAAAACCATTGCTTTTCTATACTTCAGGGGTTCTGCTGAGTTTGCAATCTGCCATGTCATGTATTGTCCTCTGGCTTTACGGTTGTTTGCATTTCTCTGGTTTTGGGGCAGCCAAATGTCTCTGTGTATGTTGGTCTCTTGTTTTTTCAAAGACCCTCAGGGAGAAATTTCTCTTGCGTCTTAGAAGTACCAGGTTGTCTATTTAAGTAATAGTAAGGAGCTATTCCTCAAGGAGCATTTAGGAGCTAACTACAGGACTTACTCCGTTCTGCATGTTATCACCCCTGGCTTTGTCTTTTTGAAGGTTAGTTGTTGTGCTTTTGGCAAGGCTTTGCCTTTACAGCTTTACTGGTCTCTTTTGCCCTTCAGGATCTACAACATACACTAATTCAGAACTGCCTGTCTAGAGAGTCATTATGATAGCATTTGAGAACACATTCTGGCTAATTTAGAAAAATATGAAATATAACTTAACTTCCAAAAATTAAACATATGACCCAACAATCCCAGTTGTGGGTATATACCCAAAAGAATTGAAATCAAAGTCTCAAAGAGATATTTGTATACCCGTGTTCATAGCATCACTATTCGTATTTGCCAAAAGGGGGGAAATAACTCAAATGTCTACCAATGGATGAATGGATAAACAAAATGTTGTGTATACATACAGTGGAACATTATTCAGCCTTTAAAAGGAAGGAAATTATGTAGCATGTTACATAATGAATGAATCTTGAAGACAATGTGCTAAGTGAAATAACACAGTCACAAAGGGACAAATACTATATGATTCCACTTATATGAGGTACCTAGAGTAGTCAAATTCATAGAGACAGAAAGTAGAAGGGTGGTTGCCAGGGCCTGTGGAGAGGACGAAATGGGAAGTTAGTATTTAATGGGTACAGAGTTTCAGTTTGGGATGATGAAATAATTCTGGGGATGGATGGTGTTAATGGTTACACAACAATGTGAATGTACTTCATGCCACTGAACTATACCCTTCAAATTTACCATTTTAATGTCATGTATGTTTTGTGTGAAAATGTTCTCTAGATTCTGTTAGCTAATATTTTATTTAAGAGTTTTGCAAAAAAAATATACATATGTATACATATAACTTGATATATAAAATTAAGATAAAGCTGTTCTGAGTATTGGAGTGCCCACCCCCCCCATACGTGGCTTGGTGGTAGGAATTATGGGGTAGTAACACATAGTTCAGAGGTTTGTTTCAATAGGAGTTTCTATCTTTTGGCTGGCAGACTGGGGGGAGTTGTAGGTGGTGCTCTGACCTGCTGGACAGGGGATCCATGTGGGGCTCTGTTGCTCCTGTCTACATCACCCCCAGAGAGTCACTGTGGCACACAGACTAAATGTGCTCTGGGGCCAGGCAGACCTGATGCCACTGGGCTGTAATTTTCTGAAGGACAAAGTCCACAGATGTCCCTAGTAAGCCAGGTCAAATGGGTGTCCCCTGTGAGCACTTGAGGGTGCTGCAGAAAAACAGCCTTTCATGGCATAGCTGATGCCCCCAATGGCTCTGAGCAGTACTAGGTATAAAAGCAGGAATTTAAGTGGAATGTCAAAGCCAGTTTGTTAATCAAATCAGTTTTTAAATTGTGTCTGTAAAATTGCACTAGCATAATATATCTCTGAGCCATTCCTCCGGAAAATGGTGGCCTTCAATCCTATTTGTAGGCAAAGCTATCGTAGATATTATCTACTGATAATATCAATTACAGCTTTAGGGTGGATAGACAGAGTATAGGACTCAGAAATAGAAGGTGGGTGTGTTTTAGCATTTACATATGCACCTAGTGTATTTCTTCCCAAACTTTCCCTCTACAGGACTAGGATTACTAGTCATGACTACCAACTCATCTCTGCCCGGGTAACTAGACTCACGGCATGGTAACACAGCAGTGTTCCTCTCCATTTGTGAAAAACCAGTCCCTCTGCCCTTCCACCCAAGTTGATGCCAAAAGCAACAAGAGGACTCTAGTTCAGAGCCCTTAAAATAAGTGATTAGACTAGACTCGTGCTGGGAATTACAACAGCCCTGGATTTTTTTTCAGCTGGTTCAGGACACATTTTCTGGCCCCTGGAAGATCTTTCACATTCCTTGCTTCCTAGGCTCAATTTTCAGCTGTTACTGGCAGGTAGGTGAGCTGTTGATCCCCTTAATCCCTCTCCATTGCTTTCAGCATTAAGACCATATTCTTTTTAACCCTTAAAAGGCCAACTGCAGCCTATTCTTTTTCATCCTGGCTTTTAATGGTAACCCTTCATTGGAGTCCGCTGAATATCTGGTATACCTGGCCACTTCCATTTCTTACTATGCTAATGGCATAGTAACTTGATAGCCATGTTCTATTTTTTGCCAGTTACATTCAACAAATACTTATTGAGCACCTACTATATACAAAGCACTTGGGGGCCACTTAAAATCTTTTTGTATCAAAACACTTTTTGTCTCAAATAGTATTTTATCTTTTTAAGTCTCCTCATTGCTTTTCATACATTAGATTGGTTCTCTCTAAAAAGTTAGCTATTAAACAGAATTATTTTAATTGAAGAAATCACAGCTTATGTTCTTCTTTCTGTTGACTTTCAAAATGCTTCCTAATTCTATGAACTCTTGGTTTTAAACTTCTTCATTTCCCGATTTTCTGTTTACCCACTTTCAGTGTATTTCTAGCATACCTGAGTTATTTAACAGTTTTAAGGAATAATTTGTATGCTTCATGGACTAAAATGACTTTTATGCAGCCTTCATTGTTTTCTTTTGCTCTTTAAAGAATGAGTTGTTTGGAGCTGACCTGGTGGTGCAGCAGTTAAGTTCGTGGGCCCCGCTTCGGGGGCCCGGGGTTGGCAGGATCAGATCCCAGGTGCGGACCGACGCACTGCTTGTCAAGTCATGCTGTGGCAGGCGTCCTATATAAAGTGGAGGAAGATGGGCACGGATGTTAGCCCAGGGCCAGTCTTTCTCAGCAGGGCCAGTCTTTCTCAGCAAAAAGAGGAGGTTGGCTTCCTCAGTAAAAAGTGGATGTTAGCTCAGGGCTAATCTTCCTCACCAAGGAAAAAAAAAGAATGAGTTGTTTGCAGGAAGTTCTCTGCATTATAAGTTTACTGGCTAATACTGTGCCAGTAGCCATGGGTACAATCAAAGTCTCAGGGACCAGTGGCTTGGGCTCGGCATGGCTCTTGTTCACACTGGAGAGCTGAGAAGCAAATGGCGGTGCCTGGAGTCAGGAGTGGAGTGCTTGATTAATTGTTATGGGATGACATCAGAGACTCAAAAGAGACCCAAGCTATGGAAAATCTTGACTATTCACCTGATAAGTTTGGACTTAATAGTTTTTACTCTTTTGATTCTTGTTTTGTAGGGAAAATACTTGAATAAAATGTTTGAGAAAAGCTATTGTGGCTGTGGGGTTGGCCAGTGACAGTATGCAGTAGCCAAACTATACTCAAGGGAAGCTGTGAGGCTGATGGAGTGGTCAAGATACAGAAAAATTACTGTGAAAATCAGGTGCATTGAGAGAACAATGCAAGGGCAGGTCTAAGGAAGGGGTTAACCAATGGATGTGAATATGTAGGGCAATGATAGTGCATCCATCCCCTCCCGTTGCTGAGGAAGGGAAGAAGGTAAGACCCCCAGAAACCCATGACCCTTCAGATAGCTAGGGTAAAGTCAGGACAGTGACCCAGTGTTCTGCTGTCCCCTCTGTACCACCTGCCTCCTAGGGTGGCAGTGAGCCAGGGAGGGGAGACATTCATGACACTGTTGAGGAAGAAGATCAGATTGATGAGAGCTTGAATCTCAGGTTTATTCATTTATCAAATGTATCCTAAGGGTCAGATGCTGTGCTGGGGTCCAGGTAGAGGGGTGCCCTCCCCATCAGGGGCCTAGACGAGTCAGCTCTTCACAGCCCATGAGAGGAGTGCCCAGAGGGGTGGGCTGGAGGAATGCAGAGTCCGAATTGGGGCTGTCAGGGAAGCCCCTTCTGTTGGCCATGCCCCAGAATACACCTTGAGCTTTCTCAGAAGATGAGCACTGCATGCAGAGGTGCTCAGCAGTCTAAAGCAGCATTCTCAAACTTCTTCAATGAGACCCACAGTAAGAGACACATTTTATCTGGTGGCCTCATATAATGGTATGCAATGGTCTCTATTTTAGTACTTATCAATTTCTTTTTTCTAGTGAGTAGAGGCCAGGGGTGCTGGTCAGCATCCTACAACTCATAGGATGGTCCCCACACCAGAGTTACCCTGGCCCAGAATGTCTTTAGTGCCCAGGTTGAAAACCCTGTTCTAGAGCAAGAGTGAAGAGTTTGAACTTCACACAATGTAAATTCTGCACTTTTTGAGCAGGGTATTTGACTAAAACCTCTATACAGAAAGTGAATAAACATTGTTGAGGTGAGTTGTATTGAAATGACTCTTGTTGAAAGCTACTACCTAAATGAAGCAGTTTCTTTCATGAGCTTTCCGTGTATTTGAGCTTTCAGTAGCCTGAGGCAAGACTAAAACAAGCTTGGTTTTCCCCACTAGGTCTGTGAAAAACCCTGTAAGAAGGATATGCTAAAGGGATCATATTATCAAGATAAAAAGAACATGTAGATAAAACAAGTTGTGAGAGCTATCCTTTCCTTGTAGCTTCTACTGTAGAGAGAGAGATATTTGGAGCTAAGCTGTAGTCATAAACTATGTAAATTAGCTTAGAAGTATGTTCGTGTACAATTTAGCCATCCTTATCTCCAATAAATACTCATCAAGCGCCCGCTGTGTGCCAGACGCTGCAAAGTCACAGTCTCGTCTCAAGGACCACCTCTGTGAGCCTGTACATTCAAGAAGGGTCTTAGGTGCTGTGATTGAGGGAGCCTCAGTTGAGGGAAGCACAAAGGACAGCCCAGTCTGACTAACACAGGCTCCCATTTGTAAACCTTGCAGCTCTCAGATTCCTGCTCATATATGATGCTAGAGAAGCGCACAATGAATGGTTGATATCCTTGCCCTGAGCTTACCTATGAGAGCTGCCCTGTGGGAGTTTAGAGACTGGCCTGAGGGAGAAAGTGGTAAAGCCACTGCTGCAGCTGCTTCCATGAGCTTTGAAACTCACTGGTCTCTCCTGCTTAAGCTGGTCAAGTTTCCTCACCACACTTCTTAGTGTGATCTTTTTGGTTGAACAAACAAACAAAAAAAATAGAGACAAAAGTCTCTATTTCACTTTCCTCTGGCATTTCTCACTTGCCTGGATGCCTACACAACAAATTTTTAAAAATCGTTGGACAATTTTGACCAAATGAAGTATTTTTGCAGGTTGTCTACATTTAGTCCCATGTCAGTCTGCCATCTTGAAACAAAATGGCAACTAATAAATTTCCCAATGACCGTATCTTTGCCAATCTTTAGAGTAGACATTAAAAACCTCTCATTTTAAAACTATAGAAAATTGTATATGAGAATATGCTCACTCACATTATGAATTTATTTAATCCTGCTAGTCTTACCAGGAGAATTTTTTCTTATTTTATTTCATGGCTATAACTTAAACCAATTCACTGCCTGTGCTGAAGTGAGAAAGCATTAACCTAGAATCAGTCTCACCATTCACACTTTTGGGTAAATTCAGAAGTACCATTAGGTGTCCTGCATATCTAACCATCTGGAATATATAAAACTAAGAGTAGGGAAAGAATCTCCAGTGACAGCAGGTATGGAGTTGGTCTGGCTCTGAAAGGAGGAGGATGGGTGGCAATGACAGTTTGCTGACTGGACGGAAGGATTGTTCTGATTGGCTGTAAGGAGGATATGCTACCTGGCTGGAACCAGGCTGGAGAGAACAAGGAAAGGAACAAAAGAGAGACAAAGAGGGAAGAGAACAGTGGTAGGGATGTAAATGGCCTCCAGAAGGCAAAAAATAATGTTCAAAAAAGTGAATGGGGAGGACAGAGAGGGCCCTGTGGGAGGGGCTGGAGAAGAAATACCTGAAGGATGCTTGCTCTTCATTACTCACACTCATTCCAATAGGAGCACATGGGGCCTGGCAAAGTTGTTTGCATCCACTACCCTAGCTAAGACTGTGTGGTTCAAGTTGGTCTTAAGAACATACTTCATTCTTAATTTAAGTGATTTAGTTGTGGTGTTTTCTTCACAGTTGTTTTTGGGTTGAATCTTCTCTGCCTGCCTCCCCACCCCTCCCCACACACACATTTTATATTGGCATCAACTCTTCTTCCTTTCAGGCAAATGAAATGTTGCTCAGTGGGAGGAAGATGACTGCACAGAAGGTGTATGGCAAAGGCCTGACCCCCAGGTGTAATATATATGATTAATATATAATCACTCTATAAAATGAGAGCTCTCAAAGAAAATCTTTTGGTAGGCTGATTTAGTTAGTGACATCCCTGGAAAGAAGACTAGTGAAGACTAAAAAAATCAGAAGGACCTAGAACTTTGAAGGGAACTCCATGCCTAAGATGTGGACATCATGGAAAAAATGGAGAGAAGTAAATGGAGAGAAGTGCATAGAGGATGCCTGGCTAGGGCTGCTTGCATGGTTCCTCTTGGCCCCCTGTTACTTAGTAAAGAGTGAATGAGGGGTACCCAAAATCTCTGGGCAAAGCAGGAGCCCAGAGGATCAGAGGCTTGCCTCCTTGACCAACTCCCTCTCTTCTTCTGCCGTATCAAAGAGGCCCAACCCACTCCTAGATTGCTTCTTCACTTACACTAGTATGAGCAAATGTTATAACTTCTCCAAAGGAAAGAAAGTGTGTATGTTACAAGAGAACTGGCACCTACCAAATAGAGACACATCTTAAAGATATATATATATATATATAGATAGATATATATATATAGAGAGAGAGAGACAGAGAGAGATGTCCTAGTTTTAGACTATAATGTAAAATTTAGAAAAATAAAATTAACATTAAAATTCATTAGCCCTTAGTTTTATTCTTACCAATACCTTATTATTAGTCATCTAAGTGCATTGGCTCTAAAATCATAAAGTAGGCTTTTAATTTTGAAATACTGCAGTTTTTTACCCTACCAAAAAGGTAACTTTTAAGCCAATTTTCAAATCATCCAATGTCATTTTCACCAAAGCAGACTGTCAGAATGTTCCCCAGAGAATAGGGAGAAGTTTCCTAGAATATAGTCAGCTCTTCCCCTGTTGCCCAGCAATGAGGGTGTTCATTTTTAGATGCTAGTATTAAGAGAGTTTGGTGGACTGATCTAGCTCCTCCAGATGCAGAAATACTTTGTAGACCATCAAAATGCCCTGGTAGCTCCAGCCTTCACTTGAAAACAGCCCTAAATCCTGAGCTACCAAGAGGCTCAACTGCCCACCCTGCCTCACGGCCCCACCACTTCCACCCACACAAATCATAGGTCCATGGGATGCCAGAATGGACTGGACCCTCCAGGCTGCTTGCCCCCTTTTATCCTCCCCCACCCCCAGGCATGGACGAGTCAGGCTACTTGCACTGGTTTAAGTACCCCAGATATCTGGATCTCAGCCCAGAGGTTGTGATTTAATTTGACTTGTGTGTAGCCGGGGCATCAAGAGTTTTTTAGATTCTCCAGGTGATTCTAATGTACAAGAAAGTTTGACAACCATTGCTCCACACCAGAGCTTAGCCAATTTTCATCTTAATCTGATTTTAGCAAGTAAGGGTGTCTTGAGGCTACTTTGAGAAAGGCAGGCACACAGAGCAGTGGGGTGTGAGAACCACTCTATTCCTGGGCACCAGGCCACTTACAGGCTGTATGATGGTGGACAAGTCACCTGACCACTCTGGGCCTCAGTTTCCTCATAGATATAGTTAAACACGTGCATGCAGTGTCAGACATCCTCTCTTGCTCTCAAGTTCTGGGCTGTAGTCAAAGTCTTAAGGCCCCTGGATGACTACTTTTACCTGCCCTGAGTCTCTCCCTTCCTCTGGAGGGCAGGACTCCCCCTGGCATGTTCTGCAGGTCATTTGAAAGGTCTCTGCTCATAAATACCTTTCCACATATCTTTCCTGGGGCACAAATCTGGGGTTAATGTGTCAGAAGAACCTCAGAAGCCTGACTGCACTCTAGGACAGGAAGGCATGGGTTGGGGAAAGTTGGTTACAAGAGGAAAAAAGGTCAGTAACAGAGGTCACCAAATGGGATCAATGAGTGAGATTCGGGGGAAGCAGATGAGACTGAGCTTCCTGAGGGTAGTAAGGAACCAAGCTGATAGAGTCCTGTGTCCCTGGGCTGTCCTTCTCTCAGACTCACCTCTAGCTGCTACTTCTGTCCATGAAATATATCATTGCTAAATCTTGTTCTTTAGCAAAGCCCCCAGATTTACTAAACAGATTCTTCAAATCTCCCCTAAGTATTTAGTGAGTATAGGTTTTAGGATTTTTTTAACCTGACAATTTATAACTTTCTGTCATATGATCAGATGTGATTTTTGTAATCACAAAACAATTATGGGGAGAATTCAGCTTCTGGTGATTATGAACTGGGTAATTTGAGCCAACCCTCCCACTGAAGACAAGTAACAAAGCTAGAATAAATGTTTAAAATTCTTAAAGTATCAATGAGATAATAACATACTGAGGAATTACTGTGTGAAGATCCAGGAGAGGAAAGGAATCCAAGGAAATAAATCCACTTTTACTTGGGGTTATATGCCAGTCAGGAACAGGCGGCTAGGAGATTGAGCTGAACTTCTGACAGCCTCACAGAGCTAATGAAACAAAATTAGAGTCCAGGATCTACCAAAAGTGGGGACCCTGGAAAATCACTCTGTCCTTTGGGTAAGGATCCCAAAAGACTGCACTCTAGAAGTAAGGTTGAATTAAATATTAACTAGTCACTGCAAGCTCTGCCACCCCACTCATCTGTGTAGCCCATAAATCTCTGCCCTGATATTGGATTAAGGTCACCCTAGATACTAGGTCACCTAGGCATGTACTCTGCCTGCCACAAGTGAAAATAAACTCTAGAGGAAAATATTTTCATCCTAGTACTCAAGTTGTTTCTGGAAAAAAATAGTTTTTAGGGCTTTTTTCTAGAACTGCTTTTCTAGTTCTGGTTTTCTAATTTAGCGGATAGCACCTAATCAAAGATAATCAGACATATGAGGAGACGAGATGACAGAGCTAGAAATAGCATAAACAGACCTTCAGGGACTGCAGATACTGTTATAAAGCAGGAATAAAACAAACAACAACTTTGCTTATATGTTCAAAGAGCTAAAGGCAATAACTGATGGGTTGGAAATCATAAAAAGTTACAAAGCAGATTTGAAAATGAACCAAATAGAAATTTTAGAAATTAAAAACATAATAACCAAAATTAAAAGCATATCAGATGAGTTTAACAACAAATTTAGTTACAGATGAAGAGAGAATTAATGAAATGGAAAATAGGGCAGAAAAAATATCCATAATGAAGCAAAGAGATTAAAAAAGATAGAAAATACAAGCCAGTAAGAGACAAAAGGATACAATGAGAATGCCCAACATACGTTTAATTAAAAGAAGAGGAGAGAATGGGACAGAGATAATATGAAGAAATAAAGACTATAAATATTCCAATACTACTGAAAAAATTTAATCTATCTCTTTCAGAAACCCAGTGAGTCCAAGTAGGATAAATGATAAGAAATCTACAACTAGGCATACTACGGTGAAATTGCAGAAAATCAAAGACAAAGTATTGAAAGCAGCCAGAGAGTACATATTGAAATTATCTACCTTCTTCTGTCTCCAAGGAGGAAACCTAATATATGACTGGGGAAAGACACTAATTAATAAGCAAAATTTAACATGAACTCCAGCCAAGTTGAACTTGAACTGTTCTGTTTAAAGGCAGACTAGAATAAATAAAGGAACTTCAAAGCAAAAAAAGAAAAAAAAAAGCCACATATTGTTTGGTTCCATTTATATAAAATGCCCAGAAAAGGCAAATCCATCAAAATAGAAAGTAAATTAATGGTTACTAGGGACTGGGTGGGGGACAATGGGGAGTGACTGCTAATGGGTTCAGGGTTTTATTTTGAAATGATGAAAATGTTCTGGAATTAGATAGTGATGATGGTTACATAATCTTGTGAATATACTAAAAACCATTGAGTTGTACACTTTAAAATTGTGAATTTTGTGGGTTTTGAATTATATCGCAATTTTTAAAACAGTATATATTCTCTAAACTAACATAGAGATAAAAAGAAAAATATATTTAATTGATTCAAAATAAGAAAGAAAGGAGCAAAAAAGGAACATAGAGTAGCAAGACAAATAACACATAGTTGATATGTTAAATTTTAGCTCAAAATATTAATAAATACATTAAATTAAAATGAGCTACATGTTTGCATGGAAAAAAAGATTTTTAGGCTGCATTAAAAAATATAGATACAGATATACATACCATGCTGTTTATGAAAAAAATCTAAATGTGAAAAGTTGAAATTAAAGGTAGAAAACACATACTGCACAAATACTAACCAAACAAAACTGGTGTAGCCATATTAACATCAAACTATCTGTTAAAGCAAAAAGAATGTGAGAAAAAAAGGGTTAGTTAATAATGACAGCAGACTGAGTACTACCGAAAGATAAAACAATTCCAAATTTGTGTGCACCTAATTACTTATCCTCAAAATATATAAAAATTGACAGCTCTACTAGAGAAAATAGACAAGCGCAAAAAGCGTGAAGAGAGATTTTGGCATAACTCAGTAATTGATGGAATTTGACCTTCTTGTTCCTTCAGTGAGGATGAGATATTAACAGTCATGGAACTGGTAGTTTCATTTTTGCAAGTTCCAAGTGTGGAAGGCAGCTTCTAAACTGGCTCCCAGTGATCCCCACCTCCCAGCCTTCACACTCTTGTGTAACTCCCTCCTTCTTAGTGTGGGCTGGACACAGTGACTTATTTCTAACAAATACAACACAGCAAAAGTAGTGTGATGTCACTTCTGAAATCAGTCTATGAAATACTGTAACTCCTGTGTTGCACACATTTGCTCTCTTTCTGCCTCCTCTTGCTTGCTCACTCTGGGGCAGCCAGCTGCCATGTTGTGAGGTACCCTAAGGAGAGGCCCATATGCCAAGGAGCTGAGGGTGATTTCCAGCAACAGCTGGTGAGGAGCTGAGGCCCTCAGTCTAGCAACCCACGAGGAACTAAGTCCTGCTGATGAACATGAGTGAGCTTAAAAGAGAATCCATCCCCAGCTGAGCCATGAGGTGACTGCAGCTGGTCAGCACCTTAACTGCAGCCTGTGAGAGACCCCTACCCAGAGGACCCAGCTAAGCCACGCCTGGATTTTCGTCCCAGAAAAATGTGTTGGATTATAAATGCTTGTATTTTACACCACTCAATTTTGGGGTAATTTGTTATGCAACAGTAGATAATTAATACACCTAGGATGGTCAGTCTCACAGCTTACTGTTGTGTTATATATGTATATATATTTGGACTTCTTCATTCTCTGAAAACGAGCAACTCAGAACCACACTTGATTTTGTTTTGAAGTATAAACAAATGTGAAATGTATTGCTTCCTAGGGAGTGACATCAGTATCATAAGTTGGCAGCATAAGTTGTCGCCCCCCCCCCTTTAACAACTAATTAGACATGCGTACATAGACAAAAGTGCCTCAGCACCCTATGCCAAGGGACTTAGGAGGAATCTTGCCCACCTGTGCATCCAAAGTAAGCAAATAAGACCTTGGTAAGGGCTGTGGATCCAAGGAGTCGGTGAACCGGCTCCACAACCACTCACCACAATCCGTGAAAAAAACCTGGAGCATTCTGACTTGGGCAGATACCCACAGGTAAGAGATTTTGAAGTCCAGCCTGCCTAAAGGGAGATTCCTAACCTGCCATCAGAGTGGGATAGAGACAGGCTGGGACAGAGGAGAGGGATAAACTATGCTAGAGCTATCCCTTCCACAAGACAACACTGCATGGGGCTAAGCCTTCGGGCAGCAGTAGCAGCGACCTCTCTCACGGAGGAGGTAGAAAGCCGTGAGTAACCGCCTGGCCACCCAGTTGTGTGTGTTGTGGCTAGAGAAACCTGCTTCTCTCCAGCAGCACTCTGATTTCTGAGGAAGGATCTTCATGACTGGGAGGAGGGAGCAGAAAGGGAAGAAAGCATGTGTATCAAAGGGCATTAAAGGAACTCGGTTCTTGCTGTCTGTTTCAGTACTTCAGCATGAAGTCTGCCCACAAGCCTCTGGGATTATCCCACTAGAGAACCGTCCCCCACCCCCACCCCGCCCCGTCCCTGGGCCTGCCGGCACCCTGAAAGCCCCAAGTGCTAAGCCCACACCTCCCCCGACTCTGCTGCCGGCTCCTTGCGCGCACTCCCCAGCGCATCCCTGAGAGAGGAATCCAGCAGAGAGCTTGCTCAGAAAATAGGCCACAGTCAGTTGGCAAGGGAGAAACCACAAACTTGAGTTATATCGCCACCTTCTGGAACACAAAGAAAAGGTTTCTAATAGCCAGCCTGATTAAGACCCAAAGTAAACATAAATCCTTAAGTAAGGAAGGTGTCTGCTACTTCAAATGTAAGCGCAGAAATGCATATATTCAAATGCTATGAAAACTCCAGGAAATAGGGTATCAAAAAAATAAAACGATCATTTTCCAGCAACTGAACACAAAGCCATGGAATATTGCAATCTGATACTGAATTCTAAATAGTTGTTATGAAGAAATTCAATGAGCCAGGCATCATTAGTATGGCAGTGTGAGAGGATCTCTTTATCTCTCCCTTTTGCTCTACAGTGAGCAAAACATCTATAACCCAATGAAGGCTACATTGCCCAACACACTTGGATGCCAGAGAGATCCACACATCAGTACATAGGAAGGTGGGTAGATTGGAGCATTCAGAGGAGACTAAACAGCAGAGGCAGAGCCCAGGACCCTGGACTCCCAACTGTGGTGGCTGAGCCCGCTGCCCCCAGGCCCAGGGAACTTGGTGGGCAGCAGTGGAGGCATGCATGTGACTCTGGCCAACTAGCCACGGCAGCACCCGTGGCCACAAGGTAACAGACAACAGTTGAGGCCATGCCTCATGACCTGGCTCCCTCCTCCCCATCCCCCTCCAAGGTGATGGAGCTTCCAACCCAGGTGATATGGGATGTGGCAGAAATGTCAACCATCCCTGTGCCTCCAGCAGTGAAGCAAGCAGCTACAGTGACACCAGCAACAGCAAGGCATCAGTGACTCCACTGGTGCAGGTCATGACAACGAGAGTACCAGTGACACTCCAAATAAAGGTGATAGAAGCTGGAATGTGCAGACCCTCAAATAGAGTCAGAGGCATCTCAAGGAAGAAAAACCAAAAACTAGCACAATAGTGCCATCTACTGAAAAACAAAAGAGACTTCTAATCTCCAAACAGTTGAAAATTTGTAATCAAAATGAACAAAGCTATACCTAAATAAGAAATGCGCTTGTTACAACAAATGTGCCAGCAGAGCAATAACTCAGCAAGCACCACAAAAAGCCATGGTAACATGGCATCATAAAAGAAAATAACAATTCTCCAGAAGCCAAAGATAAAGTCAGGGGTGATTGTGATCGAACTGATAAAGAATTCAAAATAGCTGTCTTGAAGAAGCTCAGTGAGCTACAAGAAAACTTAGAAAGGCAGTTCCATGAGCTCAGGAATAACATCAATGAACAGAAGGAATACTTTATCAAAGAGATTGAAACTCTAAAAAAGAACTAATCAGAACTTCTGGAGCTGAAGAACTCAATAAATGTGATGAAGAATTCATTAGAAAGCACTGGAAATAGAACAGATCATATGAAAGAGAGAATTAGTGAGCTCAAAGGTAGAAACCTAGAAATGATGCAGGTAGAAGTGGAGAGAGAAATAAGACTTAAAAAAAATGTAGAAATGCTTGAGAGTTATCTGACTCCATTAGAATGGGCAACATAAGGATAATGAGTATCCCAGGAAGAGAAGAGGGAGAGAAGGGAGTAGAGAGCTTACTTAAAAAACTAATAGCTGAAAATTTCCAAACCTGGGGAAGGAACTGGATATACAAATCCATGAAGCTAATAGAATGCCTAGGGGGCTGGCCTGGTGGTGTAATGGATAAGTTTGTGCACTCTGCTTTGGTGGCCTGGGGTTCGCCAGTTCAGATCTTGGGCACAGACCGACACACAGCTCATCAAGCCATGCTGAGGTGGTGTCCCACATAGAGCAGCTAGAAGGATGCATAACTATGACATACAACTATCTACTGGGGCTTTGGGGAGAAAAAAAACAAAAAAGGAGGAATACTGGCAACAGATGTTAGCTCAGGGCCAATCTTGCTAAAAAAAAAAACCAATGGAAAGAAAGAAAAAAAAAAAAAAGAAGAATGCCTAAGTATCTCAATGCAAAAAGACCCTGTCCAAGACAGATGATATTACCAATCAAATGACACAGAGTGCCTGGATGGATTAAAAAACAAGAGCCAACAATATCTGCCTCTAGGAGACTCATCTCAGCTCAAAAGACAAACATAGGCTCAAAGTGAAGGGATAGAAGATAACACTACAAGCAAATGGCAACCAAAAGAAGCAGATGTAGCCATACTTATGTCAGACAAAATAGACTTCATGCCAAAAAAGATAATAAGAGAAAAAAACGGACATTATATAACCATAAAGGGGACAATCCACCAAGAAGATACAACATTTATTAATATATATGCACCTAACATAGGAGCACCAAAGTGTATAAAGCAATTATTAACAGAAGTAAAGGTGGAAATTGACAGCAATATAATAATAGTAGGGGACTTTAATAGCTCACTTACATCAAAGCATAGGTCATTCAGACAGAAAGTCAACAAGGAAACATTGGCCTTAAATGACATATTAGCCCAGGTGGACTTAATTGATATATATATATAGAACATTCCATTCAAAAGCAGAAGAATATACATTCTTCTCAAGTGCACATGCAACATTCTCAAGGATAGACCATATATTGGGGGAAAAAACAAGACTCAATAAATTTAAGAGGATTAAAATCATATCAAGCATCTTTTCTGACCACAATGGTATGAAACTAGAAATCAACTACAAGAAGAAAGCTGGGAAAATCACAAATATGTGGAGATTAAACAACATGGTACTGAATAACTATTGGATCAATGAAGAAATCAAAAGAGAAATAAAAAAAATCTGAAGACAAATAAAAATGAGAGCACAACATATCCAAATCTATGGGATGCAGCAAGAGCAGTACTAAGAGGCAAGTTTATAGCAATACAGGCCTACCTCAACAAACAAGAAAAATCTCAAATAAACAATCCATCACCACACTTAGATGAAATAGAAAAAGAAGGACAAATGAAGCCAAAAGTCAATAGAAGAAAGGAAGTAATAAAAATCAGAGTGGAAATAAATGAAATAGAGACTAAAAAAGACAAAAGAAAAGATCAATGAAACTAAGAGCTGGTTCTTTGAAAAAATAATAGACAAACCTCTAGCTAGACTCACTAAGAAAAAAGAGAGAAGGCTCAGATAAAATCAGAAAGCAAAGAGGTGAAATTACAGTGGATACCACAGAAATACAAAGGAGAGTACTATGAAAAGCTATACACCAACAAATTGGATAACCTAGAGGAAATGGATAAAATTCTTAGAATCATAATATTTTCCAAAACTGAATCAAGAAGAAATAGGGAATCTGAATAGACTGATCACCAGTAAGGAGACTGAAACAGTAATCAAAAACCTCCCAAAAAACAAAAGTCCAGGACTAGATGGCTTCTCTGGTGAATTTTACCAAACATTTAAAGAAGATTTAATACCTAGCCTTCTCAAACTCTTCCAAAAAATTGAAGAGAAGGGGATACTTCCTAACTCATTTTACAAGGCCAACATTACCATGATACCAAAACCAGAAAAGGACAACACAAAAAAACAAAATTACAGGCCAATATCACTGATGAACATAGATGCAAAAATCCTCAACAAAATATTAGTAAATTGAATACAACAATATAGCAAAAGAATCACATACCACAATCAAGTCGGATTTATTCCAGGGATGCATGAATGGTTCAACATATGCAAATCAATCAATGTGATACACCACATTAACAAAATGAAGAATAAAAATCACATGATCATCTCAATAGATGCAGAGAAAACATTTGACAAGATTCAGCATCCTTTTATGATTTTTATGATAAAGATTCTCAATAAAATGGGCATAGAAGGAAAATACCTCAACATAGCAAAGGCCATATATGACAAACCTATAGCAAACATCATACTCAATGGTGAAAAATTAAAAGCTATTTCTCAAAAACAAGAACAAGACAAGAATGCCAACTTTAAGCACTCTTATTCAATATAGTGTTGGAAGTCCTAGCCAGAGCAATTAGGCAAGAAAAAGAAATAAAAGCTGTCCAAACTGGAAAGGAAGAAGTAAAACTGTCACTACTGGTGAATGGCATAATATTATATATAGAAACCCCTAAGGAATCCACCAAGAACCTATTGGAAATAATACACAAATAGAGTGAAGATGCAGCATACAAAATCAACATATGAAAATCAGTTGCATTTCTATACACCAACTATGAACTAGCAGACAGAGATATCAAGAATACAATTCCATTTACAATTGCAACAAAAAGAGTAAAATACCTAGGAATAAATTTAACCAAGGAGGTGAAAGACCCATACACTGAAAACTATAAGATATTGTGGAAAGAAATTGAAGACACAAAGAAACGGATATTCCATGCTTATGGTCTGGAAGAATAAACATAGTCAAAATGTCTATATTACCTAAAGCAATCTACAGAGTCAATGCAATCCCGATCAGAATCCCAATGGCATTTTTCACAGAAACAGAACAAAAAATCCTAAAGTTTATATGGAACAATAAAAGATCCTAAATAGCCAAAGCAATCCTGAGAAAAAAGAAGAAAGTTAGAGATATCACACTCCCTTGAATTCAAAGTATACTACAAAGGTATAGTAATAAATGTAGCGTGGCACTGGCAGAAAAACAGACACACAGATCAGTGGAACAGAATTGAGAGCCCAGAAATAAAACCACACATCTATGGACAGCTAATCTTTGACCATTAGGCCATCAGTGGGTTTTTCAGCAGAAAATCCTGCCAGTCATATAAAAGTCGAGCACATACAATTATGTACAGTACATAATACTTGATAATGATAAACAACTATTTTACTGGTTTATGTATTTGTAATACTATACTTTTATCATTATTTTAGAGTGTACTCTTTCTACTTATAAAAAAAGTTTACTGTAAAACAGTGTGCCCTGTTACACTGGCAGCAGCCTTACACATCTTGTGTTTACTCCATCTCTGATTGCATCATTTTCTCTTGTGCTTGATTTAACCTCGTGTTGTTTTGTTCATCATGACCCCTAAGCATACAAAATCCACTGCCAATGTTGCCAGTAAGAGGTCACATCAAGTGACTGAGGTGGAAACAAAATGATTAAGGATTACAAAAGTGGAAAATCAGTGATAGTTCATTACTCACCAGTCAGGCATGTCCTATTCCACCATAGATATGATCTTGAAAAACAAGAACAAAATGACAGAAACTATTAAAGGATCTGCTTCTTTGAAGGCAATGAAACTAACAGAAATTTGAGAAGGGCCTATATTAGACATGGAGAAACTTCTAATGACCTGGACTGAAGACCAGGCACAGAAGCATACCCCTCTCAGCACCATGACGATCACAGCCAAAGCAATAATTTTGTTTGCGATATTGAAAGAAAATGCTGGACCAGACTACAATATTGAATTTACTGCTAGTTCTGGGTGGTTTAAATGATTCAAGAATTGTAATTCATTACATAATGTGAAAGTGAGTGTTGAGTCTGTAAGTGCTGATGTGAAGGCAGCTGAAGAATTTTTGGAAACTCTAGGTAAGCTGATTGTGGAGGAAAATTACTTACCAGAGCAAATCTTCAATATGGCTGAAACCTCCCTATTCGGGAAACAATGCCTGAAAGGACTTTCACTCAGAAAGAGGTCAAGTCAATGCCAGGCTTCAAGGCTTTTAAGGACAAGATAACAGTCTTGCTTGGGGGCAATGTTGCAGGCTACAAATTGAAACCCTTTGTGATCTGGCACAGTGAGAACCCCAGGGCTTTCAAGCATATCAATAAGCACACACTGTCCGTGTACTACAGGAGCAATAAGAAGTCATGCACGACCCAGCTCCTCCTACTAGATGCCCTCCTGAATTGCTATGCCAGCAAAATGGAGAAGTACTATTTGGAGAATAATATACCTTTCAAGATTTTGGTTATTTATTGTTGATAATGCTTCCAGATGTCCTCCTTTTATTGGTGATCTTTACCCCAATATTGAAGTGGTGTTTATTTATCCAAACACCACCTCTTTGATCCAGCCAATGGATCAAGAAGTTATCACAGCTTTTAAGGCTTACTGCCTGAGAAGGACCTTTGCCTAGGTTATTGCTGCAACTGAGGAAGACATTGATGCAATTCTGGAAGGATTACTCCATACATGACTACACGAAGAACATTGTTTGGGCTTGTCACCAAGAACTGTATAAATATCATCTGGAGGAAGATACTCAAGAGATTCATCCATAATTTCAGAAGATTTCCCAGGGATGAGGAGATTGCAAAAATCAACAGAGCTGTGGTTGAGATGGCAAACAACCTGGGTGTGGATGAGGATGACATCGAGGAGCTCCTAGAGGTGGCTCCTGAGGAATTGACTAATGAGGAGTTGCTGGAACTGGGAGAGGAATGCATAGCTGACCAATAGGCAAGAGAAAAGGAAACTGCAGAAGAAAAAGAAGAATAACCCCCAAGAAAATTCACAGTGAAGGGTTTCGCAGAAGCTTTTGCAGACTTCAACAAGTTTCTTAAAAAGATTGAAAACATGGACCCCAACTCTGAAAGGTTTTCGTTAATAGAAAAGAATGTTCATGGTACATTGTCTGCTTACAAGAAAATCTATGACAAAAAAAGGAAACAAACCAAGCAAATCACCATGAACACATTTCTGAAAAAAGTGACACCTCCTCAAGAAGAGCCTCAGGCAGGTCCTTTCTGAGGTATTACAGAAGAAGTCATTGTTATTCTAGGAGATGACGGCTCCATGAGTGTTATTGCTTCTGAAGACCTTCCAGTGGGACAAGATGTGGAGGTGGAAGATGGTGATATTGATGATCCTGACCTTGTGTAGGCCTAGGCTAATGTGTGTGTTCATGTCTTAGTTTTTAACCAAAAATTTTAAAAAAGTAAAAAAAAAATTTTTAAATAGAGAAAAGCTGAGAGAATAAGGATATAAAGAAAGAAAATATTTCTGTACAGTTGTACAATGTGTTTGCATTCTAAGCTAAGTTAAAGAGTCAAAAGTTAAAAAAATTTTAAAGTGTATAAAGTAAAAATGTTACAGTAAGCTAAGGTTAATTTATTATTGAAGAAAGAAAAGTATTTTTTTTATAAATTTAGTAAAGCCTAAGTGTAGTGTCTATAACGTCTACAGTAGTGTACAGTAGTGTCCTAGGCCTTCACACTCTTTCACCACTCACTGACTCACCCAGAGCAGCTGCCAATCCTGTAGTCTCCATTCACGGTAAGTGCCCTATACAAGTCTACCATTTTTAATCTTTTATACTGTATTTTTACTGTACTTTTTAATGTTTAGTTATGTTTACATACACAAATACTTACCATTGTGTTACAATTGCCTACAGTATTCAGTACAGTAATGTGCTGTACATGTTTGCAGCCCAGGAGCAATAGGCTACACCATATAGCCTAGGTGCATAGTAGGCTATGCCATCTAGGTTTGCGTGAGTACACTCTATGATGTTCGCACAACGACACAATTGCCTAACAACACATTTCTCAGAACGTATCCCCATTGTTAAGTGACTGGTTACTGTATAGATTTGATTTTTGTAGGATGACTTTATATTCAGTGACCTTGCAAAAGTTTATATGTAGATTCTTTTGGATTCTCTCTCTCTGTGTTTCTCCCTTTGTCTCTCTCCTCTGTATCTCTCTATATATGTAATTATTATTAATTAATTTTCTTGTTAATTAATTCTCTCAACTTATGGAACTGACTAGGATCTCCCACGCAACATTAAATAGAGTGATGATAATGGGCACACTTGAGTCTTTCCAATTTTAGAGGGTAACATTTCACCATTAAATATGATGCTTGATTTCAAGTTTTGTTTTGTTTGTTTTTGTCAGAATAGGGAAGTTTCCTTCTATTTCTACATTGCTAAGAGTTTTTTTTATCATGAATAAATGTTGAATTTTATCTTTTTTTTTTTTTTTGCTGAGGAAAATTTGCTCTGAGCTAACACCTAGACCAATCTTCTTCTATTTTTTGTATGTGGGTTGCCACCACAGCATGGCCGCTGACTAGTGGTGTAGGTCTGCACCCGGGAACTGAACCTGGGCCACCAAAGCAGACTGTGCTGGACTTAACCACTAGGTCACACAGCTGGTCCCATCTCAAGTGTTTTTTTAATGAATCTATTGAGATAGTCATATGATTTTTTATCCTTTATTCTGTTAATGTATAAATCATTTTGATCGATTTCAAATATTAAGCTATCCATGCATTTCTGGACTAAATCCAGTTTGGACATGGAATAATATCCTTTTTCATATGTCATTAGATTCAGTTTGCTAATACTTTGTTCAGAATTTTTGTATGTTTATGAGTGGGATTGGCCTGTTTTGCAAAGGCCTCCAGTGGCCACACCATATTCCCTTGGCCTTCCTCAGATTTCAGCAGCATCTGTGGTGGGCAGCAGTGGAGGCTGATAGCTCAAGTGCATGCAGAATATCTTCCAGAATTCTCCCCCAAATCTTCTCTGCTACTCAGGAACTTCCTTAGCCAACACACAGCCCACAAGTGTGAGGGAATCAGTGCCCCAGGAGCGACTTTCAAACAAAAAGAAAGGGAGGCTACCTATAATATGTCGGGTGGGCAGTTCTGGGAGAAGTTCTGTGTGCTTCTCAGAGGCCATAAACAGAAACAACCTCCCATAACCTACAGCGCTGGTTAGGTTGTAACAGATAACAAACCCTTATATTGCCTTGTTTTGTGATATAACCTATAAACAGAAAAATTCCCAAATTATGTGTCCAGCTAGAGAATTTTCACAAAGTGGATTTTCATATACCTGGATCAGAACAGAAACAGACACTAAGAACATCTCAGCAGCCCCTCTCAGGCCCCCTTCCAAGTTCTACCTGTCCTCCCCTGCTGAGTCCTTTTCTATGGTCACTATGATAGAGCACCATGATCTTAGCACCTTAACACAACACAAACCTATTTTCTTGAAGGTCTGTAGGTTAGAAGTCTGACATGGGTCTCACTGGGCTAAAATCAAGGTGTCTGCGGGGCTGCATTCCTTTTTGGAGGATCTGGGAGAGAATTGGTTTCCTGTTTATTCAGGTTGTTGGCAAAATTCAGTTCCTTGTGGTTGTAGGACTGAGGCCCACATTTCCTTTCTGATTGCCAGATGAGGATCATTCCCAGCTTCTAGAGGCTCCCAGATTCCTTGACTCCTGTCTCCCTTTCTCCATCTCCAAGGCTAGCAACAGTGGGTTGAGTCTCTTTAATGCTCCAAATCTCCCCTGACTTTTCTTCTGTTATAACATCTTAGCGGTCAGATAGTGGGCAATGAGAATGCTGTTATTAGAGCCTAGAAAAATAATTATCCATGCTATTTAGTGATGAAGTAATTGGGAATATTTCCAAATATTACCTTGAGAAGGAAATCATGTACCTGAAGAACTGGTAGTTCTAGGGGAAGAGGTTGAAATACAGAATGTTAGTAGTATATGTTGATTTTGGTTTTAAATAACTCATAAAAGATGATTCACTTGCAAGTGGGAAGGAAAGGGAGTAGAGAGTACCTGAATTCAGGCTTTTGCAGGGTTAGAAGAAATAATTACTTTTAATCCATTCTCTCCCCCTCATCCCACTCCCTCCAAAAGAACATACCTTTGAGCAAGAGAAGATATTAAAATCTGCCTTTTGGCAAGGATCAAATCAAAGGTATGGCTATCACACCCATCCTTAAACCTTCGAATGTATTAAGATGTTTCAGATTAGGGTCCAACTAAGAGCATAGAGCCTAGAAAATCCCTTCATTAGAAAACAATGACTCAGGAAAAGGAGACTAAGGTTATGGTTCTTGCAACAAAGCCCCTACCTCAAGTTACCTATAATTAAGTGGAGAAAGAAGGGAGAAGGAGCCACATGAGTGAGAATGCAAGAAAGTGCTGCAAATCAAAGAAGTATGTACGTATAGAGAAAACTGTAGGTGTGTGTATTAGTTGTCTATTGTGCATAACAAATCACCCCAAAGATTTGAACCTGAGTGGTTCAAACAACATGTATTTGTTATTTCACAGTTTCTGTTATCTCACAGAATCTGGGCACTGCTTAGTTGGGTCTTCTCCTTCAGGGTCTCTTGCAAGGCTGCAGTCAACGTGTCAGCCAGGGCTGGTCTCATTCAAAGGCTTAACTGGGAGAGAATCCACTCCCAAGCTCACTCAGTGGTTGTTGGTGGGATTTAGTTCCAGGTGGGCTCTACAACTGAAGACCTCAGTTACTTGCTGGCAGTTGGCCTGAGACTGCCCTCAGTTCCTTGTCACATGGGCCTCTCCAAAAGACAGCTTGATTAATTACTGTGTGCAAGCTGAGAAGGCAATAAAATCTGCCAGCAACACAAACTTTTACAACCTAATCGAGGAAGTGATATCCCATCACTTTTGCTATATATGGTTGGTCAGAAATAAGTCACTTGGTCCAGCCCACACTCAAGGGGAGGGAATTACACAAAGTAATTACACAAAGTTGTTATGGGCTGAATTGTGTCCCCTTAGAATGCAATATGTTGAAGCTCTAACCCCCCTGCCCAGTGCCTCAGGATGTGACTGTAGTTGGAGATAGAGCCTTAAAGAAGTGATTAAGTTAAATGAAGCTGTTAAGGTGGGCCCTAATCCAATCTGACTGGTGTCCTTATAGGAAGAAGAAATTTGGAGACACCAGATTCACATGGGCACAGAGGGAAGGCCATCCGCAAGCCAAGGAGAGAGGCCTCAAAAGAAACCAACCCTACTAACACCTTGATGTCAGATTTCTAGCTTCCAGAACTGTGAGAAAATAAATTTCTGTTGTTTAAGCCACCTGGTCTGTTGTATTCTGTAATGGCAGCCCAAGCAGACTAATACAAGTATGGATTCCAGGAGATGGGGATCACTGGGGGCATTTTAGAAGGCTGTCTATCAGAGTGTGACTATTGCCACAAATCACTGGTTGAAATCAAATTGATAAAAGCTAAGTTTTTGAGAGAGTTTCACTGCCAAGGGGACTACCAGCCTGGAATAAAGATACTTACAACTAACCCTGAGGCCCCCATATCTCTATGGATAGGCAGTGGGCTGAGAGATCCTGCCATGTGTCTGAAGGTGAACAACACCAATGGCTAACCTTCTGGGTCACTGTGCCATCCTGACACTTCTACATAGCATGGATAAATTTCAGAACGCCACAAGCAAGGGGAATACCTTAAAATCTTATATAGAGAAAAAACGTACAAACCATACAAGCATAAGAATAAGATAGAAATGAGACCACATCAGCAACATAGGTATCAGAAAACAGGATCAAATTTTTCAAAATTCCAGTTAGAAGTAACTTAGACTTAGAATTCTAGAAATTTCCAAATATCTAACCAAACTATCATTCAAGTGAGAGCGAAAGAAAAGACAATTCCAAGCTTGCAAGGACTCAGAAAGTATAATACCCACCACCATCCACCCCATCAAATAATTTCTAGATGACATACTCTGGAGAGAAAAGTGGATCCAAGAGGAAAAGGTGGGATAAAAGAAGCAACGGTGAATCAACAGAAACAAAAACAAAACCCCATAACATACAAATAGAAAACAAAACCCATCACTATCACCAACACCACTCATATAAATATCTGTAAAACTTATTTATAATGCTAGAAGGAGTGTGGGAAAGGGGATAGATATCATAAAAATCTGAAACCAAAGTCCCACACGATACACAGAGGATGAGTCAGAACAATGGAGATGTGGGAGAGCCCAGAGACAAGGAGCTACATGGTGCTGTTTCTTCCCACAAGGGCAGGAGGCAGCACCAGAAGCCCCATATCATTCTTTTGTTCACACTCAGTAGAACACATGACTGGCTCTTGGCCCGTAATTCCAGCAAAAGAATCATGGCATTCTCTTGGGCCTAGTTGGGTCAACTGACCAGAGGAAATGGCCTGGGTCTCATTCTGACCCTTGGAGTCTGGGGTAGAATCAACTCCACCAGAAGTACATAGTATCAGTTCAAATTTGAATTTGGCTCTGAGTCACAGGAAACTCCATAGGTGGGCACTTGACTGATAAAGGTCTGGAGGGAGGCACTCCCTGTAACAGCAGAGGCACCTCTTCCTCTTGTCTTTCCTCATGACCTTTGTCTTCTGAACAAGGCAAGAGCTTCACCTCTACCCCGTCTGTGTTCTGGAGAGGGAGAAGGAGGAAGATAAAGGTATATTGGGTGGTATTATAGGAGGAACAGTCAAATAGGTCAAGGACCTGAATCAGGAGACGAGGCCAGGTAGACACTGAAAGTTTGCATATGATACAGCAGGAATAAATTATCCAATCAATCATGTTGGAACAACAAATTTTCCACTTGCAAAGAAAAGAGTTAGAACCAAATATACTAATATGATACAGGAAAATGTTTTTGAATTCTTGATTTAATGAATGCCTACTTAAATAAGATGAAAAAAGCCAAATCCATAAAGGAAAAGATTGACAAGTTTGACAACAGCAAGGTTTTAAAACTTTTTCATAGCAAAAACATTCTTAACAAATTGTAATCTAGCAATAGGCAGGTGAAAATACTTGTAGCATATGTAACAAAGCGGTAATACTTAGAAATTTATAAAAGAAGAAATATGCATAGCTAATAAACATATGAAAAGATGCCCATCCTCACTTATAATTAGGAAAATACAAATTAAATAATGGCAAACCACTTTGAATCCATTAAAACCGCAATATTTTTGAACTTGATAAAATCAAATTTTTAAATCAAATTTAATCTTCTCATCTTACATTTTAATAAAAAAAACACTTTGTTCTCCTTTTGTGAAACCCTTAATTAGCAGTATTTGACATTTGAGGGCTTTTTTCCTACCCACTCTTTTCTCCTTGAGAGTTAATCTAGGGCAACCCTTAATTACTCCCCAGAACTATTGTTAAAAAATCTGTAAATGGAAACATTTTAAAAGCCAAGAATCTTAAAATTTCATCCTAATCAAAGTTTGTAAGATCAGAGCTTTTACATTTTGGCGTTTTATTGTATAAAGATGAAATTTAACTACTGTGAGGAAACACCATTTAAGTTAATGATCAGACTTCTATATTAGTCCATTGACCCAAAAATCTCAGTTGCTTACAGGGTTGTGTAGATGTACCTAAGTTTGCATAATGATTCTACTACTTATTAGATTTAGAGGAATTTGTTAAATCTCCCTTATCTTCAACTACTTCATCAATAAAATAAAAATAAAAATATCTACTTCATGGGGCTCTGGTGATGTTTAAATGAGACAATATCTATATAGTGCTTAGTACTTGGTAGTTAATGTATTTTATTAGCTACTATTACAATACAGAGTCTCTGTTTGGGATGATAAAAAATTTTGGAAATAGTGGTAATGGCTGCACATTATGAATGTACTTAATGACACGGAATTGTACACTTAAAATGACTGAAATGGTAACTCATGTTATATATATATTTAGCAAAACAAAAGCAATGAAAATATATAAAATACAATAATTACATATTTGCAGTTATAACCTATTATATTTAGCAATATCTTTCTGAATGTCAGTTTCAGAGCTGAGGGGAAACCGGCTGGCGGCAGGTTTTCCGCATTGCACTGTCGGTGAGTCCACGAGGGAGAAAACGACTTAAATGAGTTACTCATAAAAGTTTGATTGTGAAGGAACCTAAATTTACTGTGAGGATTCAGGCTATAATATTTTTGTAGACTTTATTTTTTGCAGCAGTTTTAGGTTCTCAGCAAAACTGAGCAGAAAGTGCAGAGTTCGCTTATGCTCTCTGCCCTGACACAGGCAGAACCTTCCTCACTACAGACATCCCCACCAGAGCGGTGCATTTGTTACAATCAATGAACCTACATTAACACATCATTATCATCCAGAGTCCATAGTTTACACTAGGGCTCACTCTTGGTGGTGTACATTCTATGGGATTGATAAATGTATAATGACATGTATCCACCATTATAGCATCATACAGAGGAGTTTCACTGCCCTAAAATCCTCAGTGCTCTACATTTTCATCCCTCCCTCCCCCTAACCCCTGGCAACCACTGATCTTTCTCCTGTCTCCATAGTTTTGCCTTTTCCAGAATGCCCTGCAATTGGAATCATACAGTATGCAGCCTTTCAGATTGGCTTCTTTCACTTAGTAATGTGCATTCAAGGTTCCTCCATGTCTTTTCATGGCTTGATAGCTCATTTCATTTGAATGTTGAATAGTATTCCATTGTCTGGATGTACCACAGTTTATTTATCCGTTCACCTGCTGAAGGACATTTTGGCTGCTTCCAAGTCCTGGCAATTATGAATAAAGCTGCAGTAAACATCCATGTGCAGCTTTTTGTGTGGATGTAAGTTTTCCAAGCTATAACTTTTTATCTTTAGTCCTCAGTAGCCGAGAACAGTAGCTGGTAAAATTTGACCCAAGAAGTACAGCTGTAAATCTAGTTCCTGCTATGCCTCCTCACCACGGCAACCATCCCAAATGTTAGCAAAGTCAACACAAAGGTTGAAAGAACTATGGCGGAAGTATTTAATCATATTATGCAGAGTTTATTGTACTTGGGGACGATTAGTCTACGAGTATGCAGTAAGTACAGACTAAATGCAATCACAAACTTCCTTTTGATTACATGAGACCTTGAAACATGCCATATTTGCTTTCAACTATAAATAGTTTAGGCTGTAATTATGGAAGAAGCAATGTGTAAATGGCTTGCACAAGCACTTTTATAAAAGTGGTGACTGACAACTGGACCACTTGGTGGTGCCCAAGATATTCTTAATTCAGATCCTGGTGACAAGTGAGCACTGAAGACCTGAGATTAGTAGATTGGTAGAACTGAAGCCCACAGACACCTGGAGAAGAGAATCCAATGGGTGTTTCAATGAAATATATAATCCTTAAAAAAAATCATCCTGCAATGATCATCGTTAAAGGTTAAAAAAATTTTAACTACTCAAAGACTTTATGAAATCTTTTATTTTCTAATTATCCACATATTATTGTTATCTGCTACCATGCCCTGCCCTCAGCTCTACCCCAGGTCAAAATGTCACAGAAGACCCTGCCTTTACATTTGCCACCCATCCCATCCCCTTCCTGGTACCTGATGAAGACTCTCCCTGGGCAGAGAGATTAGAAATTTTGATTTCTTGATTAGAGTCTTTGGTTTCTTTTGTTGTAGATGGCGCTTCTCTGGCTTGTTTTGTTTTTTCACCCCCTGGTAATTCTGAAATCATTTTTCACAACTTTAGTGGATGTGCCCTGATTTAAGAAAATCTGATATCTTTAAAAATCAAAACTTCAAAAGCAAAACCATTAAGAACAGCGTATTTGCATAGCAAAAGAGTGTCATTGAATAGCTCCTTTAAAACATCAAGCTCCTCTAATACATTATTATATATAATAGATTTTACAAAATTTACATCTACATATAACTTTGCAGGAACATGCATAGCACACATCTAGCAGATGCTCAATCTACTAATGTGAGTCTTACTTGGTTTTTGGTAGGGAGGGTCCAGCCCAGGGCCTTTTTAAATAGGGGAAGTTCAACAAGATAAACAATCATTCTCTTTAGTAATAATTAACCCTAAGGGTTATTAACTCATGACTCAAAAAAAAAAAAAAAAGAAAGAAACACTAAATCAAAGCTTTTCAATATAAATAACCATTATGAAAATAGGTCTAAGTGAAGGTGTTTTTATTTATAATTGGTGTTCATACTTGGCTCGGGTCACATGGGGTGGCAGAGTTCGGTCAGTGTGGACAGGTCTCAGCCTATCTATCTGCCTTCAACAGTGGGTCCCAGGCTGGTAACCTAAAGCAACTCAGAATTTTAATTTAATCCCCAGATAGGATTCAATTAGCTCAAAGTGTGATAAGGAAGATATTAAAAGACATTCAAAGAAAAAGACATTGATATCCAGCTCAAATATAGAAGTCACATCACTGCTTCGAGCTAATAATTAATTTTAAGGTAATTGACAACTATGAAGCTCAACAATGATGATTTTTTAATATTTTCTTTTTATTGAGATATAATTGACATATAACATCGTATTAGTTTCAGGTATACAACATAATGATTCACTATGTGTATATATTTTGGAATGATCATCCCAGTAAGTCTAATTAACATCCGTCACCATATGTAGTTACAAAATTTGTTTCTCTTGTGATGAAAACTTTTAAGATTTACTCTCTTAGCAACTTTCAAATATGCTATACAGTATTATTAACTATAGTCATCGTGCTGTACATTACATCCCCAGGACTTATTTTGTAACTAGAACTTTGTATCTTTTGATCTCCTTCACCCATTTCTCCCACCCCCACCCCAGGCTCTAGCAATCACCAATCTGTTCTCCGTATCTATGAGCTCTTTTGTTTTGTTTTGTTTTCATATTCCACATAGAGGTGAGATCATCAAAGATGATTTTTTAAAGTTAACATTACCTATTATCAAAGTAATATTGTTTTTCTCCCCAAGGATAGGTGATGAATGAAATGAAAGCATTAGAATAATAGGATTTTAGAGCTAGAAGGAACCAACTTTTCTACTTGAAAGTTCAAAGGTTTGTCCCATGTATTGTCTGTGCTCTACGAATCAGTATAGGCAAGGTCGTAAATCTGTTCAATGCCAGAGCAGATCTCAGAATCTGCAATTCAGTGTTTTTTCCATTGTTCCACGCCCATTTCAAATTGCCTAGGACAGACATTTCTTTCCATAAAGTGTTTAATCAGCTATTGTTTCAGTTGTGAGTCATGTTATCTCCTTGTAGGTCTGTGCTGGGCTGCTTTGCAGGCGTTTTTCAGCAACTGAGCGGAGACAGTTACAAGTAGCTTCTGCAGTAACGAAACCAAGCACTCTGGACCTACATGTGGATGCAGAGACAATTTTATTACTGATCTGTCTTTCAATTTTTTTAATTGAATTATAGTTGACATACAATATTGAGATAGTGTCAGGTGTACAACATAGTGACTTGACATTTACATACATTATGAAATGATCACTGTGACAAGTCTAGTAACCATCTGTCACCATACAAGATTATTGCAATATTATTGACTATATTCCCTATGCCGTACATTACATCTCCATGACTTATTTATCTTATAACTGGGAGTCTGTACCTCTTAATCTCCTTCACCTATTTCGACCATCCTCCCTACTGATCTTTCTTATGATTAAGATAATGGCCTGTTTTTTTGTCTTACTTGCTAAGTGCAGCATTAATGCCAATTATAATTATAATAATTATTATGAAAATTATTTTATACCTCAGTTTCTCAAGGTTAGTGTAGAAGCAATAGGAGGAATATAAGCTGTAATAATAAAAGTAAGGGAATGTGCCAAGGACAGGCATTTCAAGTTTAAGAAAATAGAGAGTAATCAAGAAAAGCCTGTTTTGGAAAAGCTAACAGTGGTTTTGTTAGAAGTTACAATTTGGGTTAGTGTTTTCCCTGCTTTTCTTTATTTTTCAAATTTTATACATTATTTTATAGAAAAACTGTACAAACATGTTTTTAAAAAGTGCAGTCCCTTAGAAACATATCCTCTGAGGCCGAATCGCATTAAGGAAATTAACTCAGGCTCAGTAGAGAGTTCCAAATATTAGCTCCTGTGTCTTCTTTTTTTCTTTTTCCCTTTCTTCTTCATCAGCAGAAGAACTGAACCATCATGGCTGAGAAAACTGATAAGCGAATTTCTGAGTGGCTTTTTCCCCTTGAAAGGAAGGTGCTCTGTGGTCCGTTATTTGCTTATATCTGAAAACTCTCTTTGGTTTGGCCCGTCTTCTCTCTATTTCTTTCCCTTGTTTTCTTTACTTCCTGTCTTTCTCCTCGTGATAGTTTACTGTCTGATGCGTGTTTTTAGATTTTATCTTTGATCATTCCCAAAGTACACTAAAAGTAATGACTGACATTATTGATGAGATTAATAAGTAAAGGAAGTTGGCACGTAAGAAATAATACCTCTTCTGGTTTTTTTGTGTGTGTGTGAGGAAGACCGGCCCTGAGCTAACATGCGTTGCTAATCCTCCTCTTTTTGCTGAGGAAGACTGGCACTGGGCTAACATCCGTGCCCATCTTCCTCCACTTTATATGGGACGCCGCCACAGCATGGCTGACAAGCAGTGCGTTGGCGGGCAGCCGGGATCCGGACTGCCAAGCGCGAACTAAACCGCTGCACCAACGGGCCGGCCCCAGAAATAACACCTCTTAAGAAATGAGGAGAGAGCATAAATCCCCTTGAAGTTTTAATTCTGAGTTCTACATGTTCCTGGCATCCATCTTCCCACCAAATCTGACTAGATGGATAATGACCTCAAGCTTGCTCAGGATCTCATCACCAGCCATAGAACCATCAGGGTCACTGAAAATGCAGCACTGTTAGATGCAGTAAAAATAAACCTTTGACAGTCTTCTGCAGGCTAAATACTCTATGTTCTTGTCTTTCAAAGGTCACGGCAACTGTGATCAAGCCTGCCTCAAACACAGGTGCGTCAACCCTTCATGTTACTTTAGGATTCAGTTCTCCCTTGGGAAGAGCAAGTTGCACATCCTGTAACGAAATTTTATCTGTGTAAGGCACAAAAGCCCTCAATTTTCTTTCCATTTGTTTCCTTTTCTACAGAGAGATAGGCATAGAGACGCAGGCGAAGGCCTGGCCTGCTGGCCAGCCTGGCCTCTAGAGCCAGCAGAGACTGTGTGCAGGACGTATGGTTTGGATTATCAGGGGTCAGATGTGTAACCTACTTGGGGGCCCCAAATCCAGATGGCTAGACCAGTTATTTGTGGAAGAGTCATTTCTTCTTTCTTCTGTTTAAGTAATAGGAAAAAATAGTCTGATTAGAAATGTTATCTTAGAAGTGAGAACTGTGAAGGTCAAGTAGTTCTCGTGGGTAGGTTTTGTGGTCACATGAAAATTTGTTTCTGAGATGAGTAAAGATTCGGGCAAAAAGATCCTATGTTTAATACATTTCATTTTTTGTTTTTTTAAAATTTTAAGTGAGAAAATGTATCATATATACACAAGAGTCTATAAAGGTAAGTGTATAGTTTAAAAAGAATAATAAAATAAGCATCTGTATCTCAGCATTCAGGTTCAGATGAAGGTTACTAGCCTCTCAGAAGTTCCTTACATGCTCCTGTCAAGGGTCTCCCCTTGTCCTTCCACAAGGGATGACTATATCCTGACTCCTGTGTTAATAATTCCCTTGTTTTTCCATATGGCTTCACTACTCATGTATGAGCCCTCAGTCATAAATGGCTTAGTTTTGAAAAGCTGAGTTGTGAGCTCAAACCTAACTATGCCATCACCCCTGTTACATGAAGGCTCCCAGGAGAAGAAAAGCTGAACCAGGTCTCCGAGTTGTAATCAGGCTCTTCTCTTTCCAGTTTCTTGAGGTGGAAGCTTAGATATGTTAGTTTTCCAATACAGGTGTTTAATGTTCTAAATTTTTCTATAAAAATGCTATGAATTTCTCTCAAAGAGTTGCTTAGTCTGCATCCTACAAATTTTGATATGTTTTGTTTTCATTTTTGTTTAGTTCAAAATATTTTCTAATTTTTCACAAGACTGACTCATGGGTTTTTAAGAAGTGAGCTGTTTAATTTTCAAATAATTGAGATGATTTTCCATTTTCTAAATATCTTTCTATTACTTATTTTTAATTTAATTCATTATGGTCAGAGAATAAACATACTTTGTATGATTTCAATTCTTTTAAATTTGGCACAGTTTATTTTATGGCCTGGAATATGATCTATCTTCGTGCGTATTTTATGTGCACTTGAAAAGGATGTATTCTGCAGTTGTGGAGTGGAATGTTCTATAAATGTCAACTACATCCGATTGGTTGATGATGTCATTCAGTTTTTCTACATCGTTGCTAATTTTCTGTCTGCTTGTTGTATCAATTACTGAGAGAAAAGTATTCAAGTATTCAAGTATAATTGTGGACTTGTCCATGTTTTCCTTTTAGTTCTATTAGTTTTTTTTTTCTTTTCTTTCTATTAGCATTTTGGAATGCTTTTAAGTGCATTAATATATCTTCTTGGTGTGTTAACACTTCTATCATGAAATATTGTTCCTTTTTATCCCTGGTAATTTTCCTTGTTCTGAAGTCTGCTTTGTCTGATGTTCATTTAGCCACTCTGGCTTTCCTTTGATTGGTGTTTGGTTAGTGGTTGCATGATACATTTTTTTCCATGCTTTTATGTGGATCTCAGTATAGTTTTGGGTTTGCATTTCTCTTATGATGGGTGAGGTTGAACATCTTTTTGTATATTTAAGGACCATATTTCTATCTTTGTGTGTATTGCCAAACTCATGTTGTTTGCCTATTTTTTTCAGGCTTTTTGTCTTTTGTTCCTACATCTTTTAAAAAGTGTTTTATATATGAGGAAGATTAGCCCATTCGCTATAATATATATTACAAATACTTTCTCCCAGTTTCCCAGTTGTATGCTTTGGGTGTTTTATTTCTATGTTAAAGTTTTTCTTTATTTATTTTATGTAGTTACATTTGTCATTCTTTTTTTGTTATTGCATTGGGATTTTGGGTAGAAAGTCTTTTTACATTACATTTACATTATTCTAAGGACACATATTCCAAAGTTACTATTTTGGGTTAGTATTTTCCTCCTATACTCAGGTTAAAGAAGAATTCACCCATGTTTTCTTATAGTATTTGTATGGTTTCTTAAATCCCTGATTCATTTGGAATTTATTCTTGTGTTTGGTATAAGATATGGATCTATTTTTATCTTTTTCCAAATGACTATCCAGTTGTCTTAGTGCCACTTATTAAAAAGGCCATTTTTGCCTCAGTGATTTGAGATACCAAATTTATCATAACCTACAGTTCCATAGGTATAAAGGCCTATTTCTTGGTCTTCTATTTTATTCTACTGTTTGGTCTGTTGACTCATGTGCCAGCAAGACCTTGTTTTAGTTCTAGAGGCTTTAGAGTATATTTTAATATTTGGCAGAGCTAAATTCCCATGTAGATTTTTTAATGTATTTCTGCCTATTCTTGCATGTTTATTTTTCTAAATGAAGTTTAGCATAAACTTGTCTAACTCCATAAAAAAAAACCTCGTTAATATTTTTATTGGTATTGCCAAGTATTACCAAAATGTTGCTTTACAAAAAACCCCCTTTTCTTCTTATTAATAAAGTAACTTGGGAAGAACTGCATCTTTATGAAGTTGAGTCATCTTACCTAAGAACAAGTGATGTCTTTTCATTTGTTCATGTCTACTTTTGTGTTTTTTAGAATTTTAAAAAATTTTCCTCATATAAATTTTGCACATTTCTTGGTTTAATTCATTCCTAGGTATTTTACTTTCTTTGTTGCTTTTGTAAATGGGGTTTTTCTCTGTCATTTTTATCAGCTAACTATTGTTTGTGAGTATGAAAGCTAACGTTTTCTGTATGTTAGTATTATATTCTGTTACTTTACTGAATTATTTTGTTTCAGTTAATTTTATCATTGATTATCTAGAGTTTTACAGGCACATGATCATATCCTCTACAAATAGAAGTGGTTTCGCTTCTTTTCAGTTCTGGTCTGTACAGCCTGTCATTGCTTATTCTTGCCTAATGGCATTGTTAATACCTCCAGTATAATGTGGAAAGTGGTGGTAGTAATGGGCATCCTTGCCTTATTCCTAATCCTGGTAGAAATGCTTCTGGTGCTCTGGTGTTTTCCCATAAGCAAGATGCTGAATTTTGGACTAAGATACATATTTATATGTATCTATATATCTATGATTAAGAAGATGTCTGTTAATTTCTATTTTTATTTATTTTTACCAGGAATGGATGTTGAATTTTATAAAAGGTTTTGCAGCATCTATAGAGGCAATCATGTGATTTTTCCCTTTAGGTCTAGTAGTAGGGTTTATTATATTAATGGGTTTCTTAATATTGACCCAATCTTAAATTCCTGGAATAATTCCCACTTGGTCATGGTGTACTATTTTCTTAATGTGGTACTGAATTCTGTTTACCAATATTTTATTTTGAAATGTTGTCTCAATTTGCATGTATGATATTGGTTTGTAATTTTATTTTTTTCTGCACCATCTTTAACAAGTTCAGGTATCAATGTTATATTTGCTTCATAAAAAGAATTAGGAAAATTTCCTTCTTTTTCAATGCTCTGGAACAGTTTAGAGATTATCTTATCTTTGAAAGTTTGGTAGAATTTCCTTCTGAAACCATCTAGGCCTGGTGCCTTTTAGGGGTATAGTTGCTTGATGACTTTCTCCATATATTCTATATATGTTAGTCTGTTTGAATTTTCTAAATCTAAAGAGGTCAATTTTGGTTAACTGTATTTCTCTAGGAAATTATCCATTTCATCTAATTTTTCAAATTAATTTGCATAGATGTCTGCAAAATAGCCTGTTATGATTTATTTCTCCTGTTTCAATAGCTATCTCCCCCTTGTCATTTCTTATTTTGTATATTTGTGCTTTTTCCTCCTTTTTTTCTTGATTAAGTTACCTAGTGGCTGGTCTATTTTTGTCAATTATTTTTAAAACCAGGAATTTGATTTACTAGTTAGATCTACTGTTTTCCTATCTACCTTACTAATTTCTGCTTTTATCTTTAATTTTTCCTTCCTTGTGCTTTTGTTTAGTCTGCATTTTTGTTCTTTTTCTAGATTTTTGAGCTGAATTTAATTCATTTATTTAAAATCTTTTATTTTTGTTGATAAAAGTGTTTATAAATTTTCCTAGGATCACTGTTTTAAATGTGTCTCATATTCTGATAAACTGTGTTTTTATTATCATTATGTTTTAGAAATTTTGTAATTTTAGTTTGTGTTTCTCCTTTCATCCAAGTGTCCTCAGTAGAAGCTTTTACATTTTCAGATGGAACAGCTTTGTTTGGTTTTTGTTGTTAATAATTTCTAGTTTTATTACATTGTGAGCAGAGGCTGTTGTTTGTGATATTTCTACTTTATGGAATTTACTGACATTTTCTTTGTGACCTGATATATGATCACTTTGTGAAAGATTCTTATACCTTGAGAAGGAGTTGTATCAGGGTGAAAAGTTTAATATATAGCCATAAGTTTTACCTTATTGACTATATTGTTTAGTTCTTTTATATCTTCATTTATTTTTGGTTCACTAGATTTGTCTTTTTCTGAGTGGTGTGTTAAAGTATTCC
The DNA here is from genome assembly GCA_004025025.1 of Tapirus terrestris. NCBI lineage: Eukaryota > Metazoa > Chordata > Mammalia > Perissodactyla > Tapiridae > Tapirus > Tapirus terrestris. The sequence continues at coordinate 90,424 of PVID01004939.1, forward strand.
ATTATTAGTGTGTTTTTACCTATGCCTTTTTGCATCTCTTGCAATTATTGCTTTATAAGTGTGGGGTTTTGTCTCACTATTTGATGTGTAGATATTCCTAATGGAAATAGCTTCACTGTAATTTGTGACTTTTAACTTTAAAAAGTATAGAGGTTTTTTTTTAAGTCCATTTTGCTTACTTCCTGGAATGCTTTTCTCCATCCCACCCACTTCACGTGGCTAATTCCTGCTGATCTTTCCCATTGGTGTTTATATGTCATACCCTTTCCTGACTTCCCACAATTTCAGGTGTCTCTTTGTTATAATTCCTCACGATTAATCCATAAATTCATCAAATCGTTCTACACATGTTAAGTTCCTACTATGGACCAGGCATGATTTCAGGTATTGGGGAAGCAGTTGTGAAGAGGAAAGCAAGGAACTGCCCTCAGGCAGCTCACAGTCACCATTTATTTTTCTTTCCTAACATTTAACACAGTTGGTAGTTTACTATTGTCTGTGAGCTTCATGAGAAAAAGGACTGTGTTTGTTTTGTTCACTGTTGAACTCCCAGCACTTAATACAGTGGGCACCACGGGGTTGACATTCAATAAGTATATATTAAATGAATCTATAGATCCACCTATATTTATTTTTATATTTTATCTCCCGTACTAGTGGAAACTAGTAACAACTACACACACACACACATTTTTTTTCAGTTCAATTGTAAGTTTTTTCTCACCCAGGTGCAGTCTGAAATCCATCATGAAGAAATACCACTGAGAGATAGGGAGGGCTTCATTTTCTATTCAGACAAACATTCCAGGTCTCCTCATTTTCACCTTTGAATAAATGAGCTCATTTTTACTTTCTCATCCAGGGATTAGAAAGCCTGGAATCAGCTGGCACTCCTGCAGGCGTCCTGAAATGGATGGTCCATTACTAGGGCTGTGCAGAGGGCGTGCTGTCAGAGCGGGTAACAGAGTTGGAGGAACTGAAGTCAAGAGTTAGCCTTTTCATGGCACTAAAGTGAAAGCATTGTCTTTCCCAGGAGGATTTTAGAAGGAAGAAGAGTTTCAGATCCTTAAAACCATCTAAAGATGCCTTTTTGATATATCCTACTTTGAAAGGATGCTGCAATTGCTCCATTTGTTTCTGTAATAACACTGTTTGCCAAGCACCTGGTTGCCAAGAAGTACAGAGCACTTTATAAGGATAGAGCCAGAAAGTCTCAGAACACAAACTATTTAATTCATAAGCAACATATACCCCAGAACTGAAACGACCTCTCTCCGCTTCTAGGGCTCTATGGTATGTTAATATCACTTTAGTTAGACATTCTCAGATGTTAGGGAGAACATCCAAGTCACCTGTGAACTACACACCTCTTAGAGTATGTTTAGTTCTACCATGGAGGAGGGTAGGTAGGATGGGGAGAAGGGCATATCTACCACTTATCACCTGATTCATCATTGTGGAAAACCATTGCCAAAGTGCACTATTATTACAGAGTTATGCTGGAGGCATGCCCTCTGGAATCTTGGTGCAGGAAAAAGTTGAGAATCAGCTTTAGTGAAATGATCTTATCAGAGACAATACTTGACTGGTGACCAGTCATCTCAGTTAATGAGCGTAGTGTCCTAGTCCCTTCTGAATATAATCCAGTTCTGTGTTCTTGGACTAACCACAGCACCCTTGAATCCAGCCAGTCATTTAAAAAGTTCATTCAGGATCACAAGAAGATACAATTGAAAGGATCAAGGTAATTCCATGCCCTTCATTGGCACATTTGACTAATAGGGTAGTGTCGTGCCTGAATATAATATAGGACATATATACAGATAATTTCCCCTGTGTTAACTTCCTTTGTGAAATTATGTCTTTTTAAATTCTATATATAGACTATATACTATAGTAAACATAATTTGGTACTAAAAAATAGGATTCCAGAAGACTATTTGCTTGAGGACACTTAAATTAGAAATCATAATGAGAATCTGGGGAAGTGAGAGGAAGAGAGGACACCCTGAGTTGCCTCACCCTCTACAAAACACTTATTCATCCATTGGTTTCTAGTGGATGGGCTAAGAGGAAAGAAAGCTTGGAACAGGAAGAGTCAGGAGCTTGCTTCTAGACATGAGGGGAAGATGTTAGGATGATGCAAATAAGTTTCAAGGACAGATGGAAGCCACCATTAAGGTTTTGGGCAGCTTGAGAGGTTTGTTAGTTATGTATTGCCACCTAACAAATTAACCCAGAACATAGTAGCTTAAAACAACATTTGTTATATCCCAGTTTACATGGGCAGGAATTAGGAAGCAGCTTAGTTGGGTGGTTCTGGCTTATGAGACTGTAGTCAAGGTGAAGGCTTGACGTCAAGATGGCTCACTCACATGGCTGTAGGCAGGAGGCCTCAGTTCTTTGCCATGTGGGTCCCCTCCATAGGTCTGCTTGAGTGTTTGCATGACATGGTAACTGGCTTTGTGAGAGAGTTAGAAGTCACACCTTATCATTTCTGCAATATCCTATTGGTGATCTGAGTCACCCTACTCAGTGTGGGAGGAGGACTATGCAGGGTGTGTATCCCAGGAGATGGGATCACTGGGGGCAGCTACCACAAGAGGCTATGCCCAATGCCAGCCTACAAGAAGCAGGAAAAAGCTGCACTTCATTGAGGGTAAGAACTGCCTTATCAACTGGATGAAGAAATGGGTTGTGACAAGTATTGGACAAATAGGGGCCCAGAATCTTAGCGAACTTTGGAAGATGAGGGAAGGGAAGAATATGCAAAGTAGTTATAAGGTGGCTTAAAGCTCAGATGTAGAATGTTTGGGAGACATTAGAAAACTGCCTTTCTCATCTAGAAATCTAGAGACTAAAGTGTGAACTGAGAGGATTAGGATGGTCATCAAGTGATATGAACATTTCTTCCCAGGACATTACTGGGGATGTCCACTGCAGATGACCCTGGATGCTTACTGTGGGAGGGATTGGGTCTTTTACTAGATGGGGAAGCAGGGTTTGTAGTGCCAACCCAAATCAGCCTTGGCTATGTGGCTGATGAAGCAAAAGGCAGCGTGGCTTTAAAACAGAAATATAACCTTTAATAGCATCTACTTCACAGCACTTACCTTGAGGGGATAGGTGAAAGTAAAAGGAGGAGTGAGATTTCCTGTTGGCTTCACTAGCCAAGTGAATATTTGGCTAGAGTTTAGATCAAGTAAGACTCAAAAAAATGTCCTCATATGTTCCTGTATTATTTTGCTTTCCTATCCATCCATTCTTCCACCCATCCATCCATTCACCCATCCACCCATCTACCCATCCATCCATCCATGCAGTGTTTATTGATCATTTACTTTGTGCCTTGATTCTCTAGAGAAAAAACCAAATTGTTGAATTTTCAATTCATAAAATTATGTTTTCCAAAAATTACCACAATATTCTATCTCTGGAGCATGTTACCACACTAATCAAGGAGAAGTGAGCTAATATTTATTGAAAGTGACAGTCACACAATTAACAAATGGTAAAACTGCCACTAAATTCAGGTTGGCCACTCTGTCTATGCCCTTTGGATCACACTTCCTAAAATGATTTATCTAATTTTTTTCTTGGCTCAATAGCTCTCTCTCCTGACTCTCATGAGTTGTTGCTTCTTTTGATAAGACTCTTATTGCTTGCAAGCATATGTGAAATAACCCCAAAGAAAATTACATGATAATATCTCCATACCTAAAAACAGTTAGCCAGAAGTACCTAAAAACAGTTAGCCAGAAGTACCTCTTTGTAAACGTCTATATTGGTCTCACATTGTAATCATAAGAATTCCTATTAGATTATGGGCACTTAGGCAAAATTGTGTGTGTGTACACAAATAAACATTTAGAAACAGAACTTTGATTATCACATATAATTCTCAATAGATAATATATATTATTATGCCATCACAATACATACTCAATACTAAGATGAGTATAATACAATACTCTCTGCAAGTAGCATTATACACATTGGTATGGGCTGAACTGTGTCTCCCAAAATTCACATACTGAAGCCCTAACCCTCTGTACCTCAGAATGTGACAGTATTTGGAGATAGGGTCCTTAAAGAGGTAACTAAACTGAAATGAGGTCATTAGTGTGGGCCCTAATCCAATATGATCATTGCTTGTATAAGAAGAGATTAGGACACAGACAAGCAGAGGGAAGATCATGTGAAGACAGCGAGAAACAGCCATCTACAAGCTAAGGAGAGAGGCCTCAGAAGGAACCAACCCTGCTGACACCTTGATCTTGGAATTCTATCCTCCAGAATTGTGAGAAAATAAATTTCTGTCATGCAAGCCGCCCGGTCAGTGGTACTTTGTTATAGTAGCCCCAGTAAACTAATACACATATTTGACAGATGAGGGGATTCAAGGTCGAAGTAAAATGACTTGCACAGGTATGTGCCTCTATCAGGCTCAAATATGGGCTCCCCTGACAAGGAGGCCATCTCCCACACCCTACCCCCAACAGCACATGCTCCAAGAAATTAAAAACATCAACCAGCACTTTCCTCAAATGAAGTCCCGTTACCACCACCCCCCAATCCTCTCCACATTCTTTTTTAGGTTTGCAGAACAGGTCACTGGTGCCTCCATGTCATTTCTGGCCTCCAGACTCTCACCACGGGCTATGAGAATTTGATTGTCACCTTGTTTCTCAAAATAGTAACTAGAATATTTTCACACATAATTCAGAGGATCCAAGAGAACATTTTTCTTCCTAAGACAAGCTTGTCATAAATAAGCTATTTTAGTATTTTTAAAAAGGAAATCAATGACTGGAGTTTCATTATTAGTCAAAGGGAGCCTGAAAACCTCTAGGGCTGTCCCTTTAGTTCTAAGAAGCTTGGAGCACACATGGTCTCATCAGGCAGAACAAGCTCAGGTGATCTGTTTACTGACACAACCAGATCAATGTCCAAAGCCAGAGGGTGTGCTGGACAAAGCAAACCGGACTGTTTGGTTCAGGGCTGTGTGCTGAGGACACGCCCCCATGACTGCCCAGACTCTTTTGTTTCAACCTCGGTTATGCCCTCCTTCACTGAAATTCAACCCAGCATCAGAAACCGCAGAGGCAATCAGTTTGTAAGGAGGGTGGCCACAGGGTCATATCAGGTTTATTATTGGCCACCTTGTAAACAAAGGAGACAAGGACTGTTTCAGATTCAAAGGGGCCAATGGCCGGCTGTGCAGTCAGGTGGTAGGCACCTGTGCAGATAAGCTCTTACTCATGCAGGTGGTGCACTTGGCAGATACTTTTCCATTTCTCCCTTCTCAGCTTCTGGTATTTGGTCTTAATATTTCTAGCTTTCTAAATGTCTGTCCTTTTCATTTAACGTTGGAGTTCCAGAGTTCAGCCCTTGGGCCTCTCCTCTTCTGGGTCTACACTCCTTCCTTGGCGATCTAACGCCCTCTCATCCTTCGTCCACATGCTGATAAAATGCGTCTTTACATCTCTAGCCAGCACCTTTCTCTGAACTCCAGGCTTATATAGTCAACTGCCTACTCAATATTTCCTCTCGGACATCTCACTGGCAACTCAACCTCATATGTACAAACTGAATTCCTAATCTTTCTCCCTGAGCCAGCTACTTGCTGGAGTCTTCCTTATCTCAGTTAATGACACCTTTGGTCTGACAGGCCATGATCCTAGGAATTTTCTTGCCTCCTCATGTGCCCTCAAACCCAAGACCCAATGCACCAGGTGCGTCGTGCCAGCTCTACGTCCAAGGCATGTCTGAAACCCAACTTCTTCCCACCACCACCTCTGCACTCCTGGTCAAGTCCTCACTCTCTCCAGCCAGGAGCCTTCATCTCCTGACTGGTCTCCCTGCTCCCTTTATCCCTGACAGTTGCCTTTTCATCCCCAGCCTGAGGGATCCTGGGAGCCTGAGTCAGACGGTGGTACTCCCCAACTCAATTCCAGCGGCTCCCGGGCTCACACAGAATTGATACCATCTCTACCATGACCTACATTCATTTCCCTTTTTTGATTTTTCCTATGACCCTGTCTCCCACTTGCTAGCTTTTCCCTAGGCACACAAGGCCTCTTGCTATTTCTGCAACTGGCCGACACAGCCACATCCCTGCTGGCAGGGATTTCTCCTGTTGTTCTCTTGCCTGGAATGCTCCTTCCCCAGACCCCACAACACTTGCTTCCCTCTGTCCTTCAAAGTCTTTGCTCAAATGTAACCTGTGTGAGGCCTTCCCTGATTGCCTGATTAAAACATAGCCCCTTCCATCTCCCTTCCCTGCTTTTCCTCCTCTAAGGCACTTACCATCCTCTTGTTAGATACATAATCCACTTATTTGGTTACAGCCTGTCTCCCCCACTGAAATCTCAGCTCCATGAAGGAGTGGTTTTCATCTATTGACGGATCCTCAACTCCTACAGTCCTTAGAGGCAGTGGGTGCTTAATAAATATTTGCAAAGTGAATGAATTAATGGAATTCTTCCTACACAATTTCCCCTATTTAGATGAAAAAGTCTCACTATCTGAGAAGAAATGGTAAACCCATGGTGACTTGAGAAAGTTTTCTCTGAATTAATCTAAATCTAGTGGATGTTGTTTCTCTCGCTCTCTCTTTTTTTTTTTTGGTGAGGAAGATTGGCCCTGAGCTGACATCTGTTGCCAATCTTCCTCTTTTTTGCTTGAGGAAGATTGTCCCTGAGCTAACATCTGGGCCAGTCTTCCTCTATTTTGTATGTGGGACGTCACCACAGAGTGGCTTGATGAGCAGTGTGTAGGTCTGTGCCCTGGATCTGGCCCGTGAATCCCAGACCGCCAAAGTGGAGCATGCAAATTCAACCACTAAGCCACCAGGCCAGCCCCTAGTGGGTGTTGTTTTTGAAGTTCTCTCCTATGGTAACGTAAAGTTTTATATTAAATACGTATGATTTGGGGGCTCTTCCTCTTTCATTAGGTTGATCTCCATCCTTTTAGACACTAAACACAACCTTTAATACACAGAGGCATTCAGCAGAAATAGCCTGAATTGAACCAAATCAAATGGATCAGCTTCATTTCCTTCCCAGAACAGAGCAAAGTCACCCATTTTGGTTGGTTGTCCTTGAGTCCTTTCTTGTCTTTCTCTGCCTTTTTCTTTTCTTTTATTCTGTTTTTGTGTGTGTGTGTGTGTGTTGTTTTTAAATCTCAGGACTACTGTTATAGGGATTAAAGAAAAAAAAAACCATAGTTTTAACCCAATAAAACCCTTCCTGCAGTTCATATTCATCTTCTGGGTTATTTCAATTAATTAATTTGAAGGCACTCCCTTGGAGTATGTGGCAGGAATTCATTCTGCACTCTCAAGTTCCAGAGGGCAGAGTTCCAAAATCTACAGAAACTGGATAGCAATAGCAGCCAGGCTTGGTCTATATTCCTAGGGAGGAATTTCTCACCCAGGAGTTCCCAAATCTAGTTCCCTGCCATGCTTGGAGGTACGGAGCTCTAGGATTCAGTCCCAGAACAGTGTGAGTGGAGCAATCCCAGGGGTCATTGCCACAGAGCTCCTGCCCCGAGCTCCCGAAGCCTCTCTGGTAAAACTGTGTATCTCTCTTCACCCTCCAGGCCCATGGAGCCCATGGGAACTGAGAGGAGGGGCACTCTCTGCAGGTGATGAGTGTACCAACGAGGACACCTCCCAAGGTGGTGAGCACAGAGGCTGGAACGATGGCAACACTTCAGCTGGACCTACAAAGACCTTGGACAATGGAAAGGGCTCTCCAGACAGCAATAACTCTGTAAAATATATATATATATATATATATATATATACATATATATTTTTGTGAGGAAGACCAGCCCTGAGCTAACATCCATTGCCAATCCTCCTCTTTTTGATGAGGAAGACCAGCCCTGAGCTAACATCCGTTGCCAGTCCTCTTCTTTTTGCTGAGGAAGACTGGCCCTGGGCTAACATCCGTGCCCATCTTCCTCTACTTTTTATGGGACGCTGCCACAGTGTGGCTGACAAGCAGTGTGTAAGCAGATGCCCAGGATCTGACCCGCTGCGCCACCAGGCCAGCCCCTATAAAATATTTTTTAATGCAACTTAAAAACTTTACAATTTTTACTGATTAGAAAACTATCTGAATTAATGAAATTTTAGAATTATAGACAAAAATTTAAAACATAAAATAACAATTCTTTAAGTTAACAAAGGAACTCAATCAATGTTTATGGAATTAATTTAATGAATAGATACAAATGATTTTAAATTAGCAAAACACAAGCGTGAAAATGATATTTCAATAGGACATGATATATATTCTACTTCTTAACTACTAAGCGTTCCCTCTACAATCCCCTTAACATCTTATAACCATGAGAAATAGCTAGTATGAGGAAAATTTTACCCCAGCCTTTTAAAAACTTCCAAATTATTGTGGGTTTTCTCTCTCTTTTTCTCCCTAATTCTTAGGTTTTATTCTTTTACTCATGTTTGTATTTTTCTCCCCTCTCCTAATGTACACTACAAGACATTGGAGGCCTGTTCCGTCTCTCCAGAACGATCAGGGCTTCCTCATGTAACTTGTGCACGTCATACTGAATCAGTGGTCAAGGGAGCTACACTATTGCTCTGTCCTATGACATGCTGCTAAAGGTTTGCTTTTTTCAAAAAAAACATATTGTTAATAATATAACCTCATCGTTTGGTGGTGTGGTTACAGGGTACGGTAGAAATCTCTACTCTCTGGAGTCACTAGCTGGGCCGCCTTGGGAAACTCAATCACTGAGTTGCCAGTTTCTCTTCTGTAAAATTGGGGAAATGATAGTACATGTTCAGATTTTGTAAGGACTAAACATGACAATGCATGTAAAATGCTTAGGACATCGAGAGACTAATCAGTGTGGCTATAGTTTATTGAAGCTTTATGATCACCTGGAAGATGGGGGTCTTTCTGGAACAGGAGTTGCTCCGAGCAGTCTGCTCGCCTATCTCAGAGGAAGGGTGTTCGAATTTTCCCATCCAGAATTCTGTCCTTAGGCATCTTCTGACTTTCGACTACGTTTTGCACATCCCATTACCCCCATCATACCCTGGATCACATTACAGTTATTTTACAGATATTTTCTCTCTTACTAGAACTGTAAACTCCTTGAAGTCCAAAGCCTGCTCTAAGCACACCTGTAGGGATCTCCATCATTCTTGCTTAGTCATACCAAGTTCTTGAGTTGGATCCCTCCATCCAACAATGTAGCTAACAACTGTACCCCTTCCCCTCCGAAATCAAGTTAATGTCACGATTCCAGTGTGCAGAGCAGTATTCATCTTCTAATATATTCTTCTAGGGTGTACATGAAGGAAAATGGGACTCCTGCTACCCTATTTGTTCTCAAAGACGGACGTAGACAGGTTCGTAAGGCATTTGGATTTCATTCAAAGTGTCACACCATCATTGCAAAGCCAGCAATGCATTTGACAACTATTGGAATATGTGAAAATTCCTTTCTTTTCCCCATGAGAGCTCCTTTGCCCTTAACTGGGAAGATCTAGAAAAAAGAGATGGTTGTAGTTTCTGGAAGGGAGTAGGACAGTCCTGTCATTTCAGAATTGCTGGTCAGGGTGATTACAGTTGTTGGGAAATGATTACATGGTCAGTTCTTATCTTCAGAGTGGCTGAAAATTAGAGGAGGTCAAGGTTTTGCAATAGTTGAGAGGGGTTTCTAAAGAGTTCTTATCTTCTGTGAGGGTTTGGGCAGCTGGAAAATGTTTGGCCTGGGGAGTTTCTGTGACGTGTGTTTGGGGAGGGAAGTTGGAAGCACATGAGTTGCTGCAAAGGTCTGGGAAGGAGGCCGTTCTATCAGAAGGGTCAGAACAGCAGGGAGGACAGCTCGGGAATGCTCCAGCCATTTTGAGGGCATGGAAATGGCGGTTCATATCAAGGGGGAATGGCAGAGTTGCAACAGCCAGGAAGACCCAGAACAGGGGATTTTAAAGAGGAAAACAAACAAAGGCTAAAGGGGGAAAGGTGTCTGCAGTGCAGCTCAGCCTGCCTTGCCCGGCATCTGTTTTCAACATTAGCAGTGATTCCAGCCTTTCCTCTCTGGTGAGCTCCCAGTGCAAATTCACCTGCCATCCCTCCAAGTGCCCTCCCTGGAGCTTTTATTTGGAGCCAGGAACTTGTGTATGTAAATTGCCATTCACTTCTTTGTAATAATCCTGCAGGACCAGTTCAGTTTGTTAAAAATATTAAAACACATAAACAGCACTTGTGAAAGATGCTACCTATATTAAAACTAAATATTAGAAATGCAAATACTATACAGTAGTACTTTATGATATGTGTCCTGGATGAGTTTTGTGTAAATAGGATTTCAGTCAATCAAATCACATTTAAATTTTACTATAAGAGTTTGTGATTTAATTTAAAAATATATAATATGTAATTAGCACCATGCTAGGCTAAAGGAAATAGTTCTTTAAAATGCAAATAACCATGAATCCTTTTAAATTTATATTTATAAGTTTTATAGGCCATTTTAGCCATTATAATTTTGAAATATAATGCAATCCATAAAAGTGAATAAAACAATTATACGGTATCATTAATTGGTATAAAGTGAACACCTATGTAACCACCACTCAGAACGTATCTGAACATCAGAAATCCCCTGTGGCCTCTCTCCTTCCCAAATGTAACAATTACCCTCAATCACTCTGACATCTAACAGCTGTTTAGTTTTGCCCATTTACATACATCTAATCAGATAGTTTACACTTTTTTTGTGTCTGGTTTCTTTCACTCCTCATTATGTTTCACTCCTCAGTGTGATTCATTATTGTTGTTGTATTTATGTGTAGTTTATTCATTTTCTTGACTTAATATAACACAAATTCCAAAATTAACTGATCCATTTTACTGTTTTGGACATCTAGATTGTTTCCAGTTTTGAGCTGTTTTAACACTGCTGTTGCAGACATGGGTACATGCACAGAAATGCATGGCACACACACAGAGCTGTGAGCAAAGTCATTTCCAAGATGAAGCATTTAATAGTGGGCACGTGACCTTCCACACTCTTTCCTGGAAACCATGTGTCCCAGGTGGCATAGTCATGAGATACAAGCAGACTGGATCCCTGCGTCACCACTTGGAGAGGAGATGCCTTGGAGAGCCACTAGATCTGCAGTGGATTTTACATGACCAAAAAATTATCTCTTACATTCCTAGGCATTAAGATTTTGAGTTTATTTCTCACTGCAGCACAGCCTAGCCTAATCTGACCAGTAGAAACAATATAAACATTTTATTTCCAGAAATGTTTTTTACAATCAAAAGTAATGATTGATTTTCACATCTGAAAATTTCATCATGTCAATGGGAGCTCTTAGTTTATTCATTCTTGTTACCAACAGGGTGATGGCAAGTGACAAAAGGACATTTGGAGACAGGGACACCAATATCAACAGGTTGGACTATGTCTATGACCACTTACCATAGTACTAGCTGATGGAAGAGTTCAGGGATTTTTGTGATTACTGACAAAGACCCATTGGTGGACCAGCTGGTGGCTTGGTGACATTTAAATGACTCCCTCATCTTCTCTAGTGAAAATGCCAAGATTATTTTCTTTTCCTAAGATGGCATCCCCGGTGGAAAAAAGGGACCAAGGAAGGGTATGTTCAGAGCTCAGTCAGGAAAACAGCCACTCCAAGGTACGGGGGCAAGGAAGGGGAGGTTTCACGAGTTCAGGAGTTGCCAGGAAAGAGGGAAACAGACACTAAGCCAGTCCAACTGAAGCTGGTACAGGGAATCAGATCTTCAGAGCAGAAATTCTGCACCCAGGCAAGTGCGGCATTTCCCAAATTTACGAGATCCAAAACACATGAAGATATTGCAATTGTGCTGTCCTGGTGGAACACAAATGGGAGTACATGAGGGGTAATACATTCTTAAAAGAGAGCAAAGAAATGGTGTTTCATATTCATTGCTGCAAGAAATAGTCAAAGTTGGTTTATGTGTTCTAAAAATATTTAATAGAAACAGTAACTTACTATTTGCTCCACACAATTCTAAGTGTGGGTAGAGGGATGAACAAAAGAAAGTCCCTGACCTCACGGGGCTGGTAAGGAGAGTGGACAGTAAACAGACAAACAAGAAAATGTATCGTGTGATTTGGAGCCACACACTCGAGGGGCCTCTTGCAGTCCCCGACCTCAGTCGCATTCTGCTGTCCCAGGCCATCTCTCTACTTCTGGACTTGAATGAGATACCACGTGGTGTAGCGTGGGGTCTGCTTTCCTGCATCACTGCAGAAGATTATTATAAATAGGGCAAGAATTAGCTCTGGGTATTTTATTTTTTAATTTTCATTTATTATTATTATTATTTTTGGTGAGGAAGACCAGCCCTGAGCTAACATCCGTTGCCAATCCTCCTCTTTTTTCCGAGGAAGACTGACCCTGGGCTAACACCCGTGCCCATCTTCCTCTACTTTATATGGGATGCCACCGCGGCATGGCTGACAAGCAGTGCATCAGCAGGTTCCCTGAGATGCGAACCCACAAACCCCAGGCTGCCAGAGCACGAACTAAACCACTGCGCCACCGGGCCGGCCCCAGTTCTGGGTATTTTAGATAAGGCTACAGGGAGTTAAGTTGAAACTAGAAAGATGGGCCAAAATGAGTGGGATGGGACAATATTTGACATAGAAGGACAGCATAAAAAAAGGGGAGTAAAACTATAATGCTTCTGCACAGCAAAAGAAACCATCAATAAAATGAAAAGGCAGCCTACTGAATGGGATAAAATAATTGCAAATCATGTATGTGATAAGGGGCTAATATCCAAAACATATAGAGAACTGCTACAACTCAATAGCAAAAAACCAGACAATCTGATTAAAAAATGGGCAGAAGTGGGGCCAGCCCCATGGCGTAGTGGTTGAGTTTAGTGCATTCCACTTTGGCGGCCTGGGTTCGCGGGTTTGGATCCTGGGTGTGGACCTACACCACTTGTCAGCCATGCTGTGGTGGTGACCCACATGCAAAATGGAGGAAGATTGGCACAGATGTTAGCTCAGGGCGAATCTTCCTTGGGCGAAAAAAAAGGGCAGAAGATCTGAATAGATCTTTTTCCAAAGAAGACATAGAGATGGCCACCAGGTACATGAAAAGGTGCTCAGCATCACTAATCATCAGGGAAATGCAAATCAAAGTCACAAGGATATATCACCTCACACCTGTTAGAATGGCTGTCATCAAAAAGACAAGAGATAACAAGTGTTGGCAAGGATGTGGAGAAGAGGGAACCCTCATGCACTGTTGGTGGGAATGTAAATTGGTGCAGCCACCATGGAAAACAGTATGGAGGTTCCTCAAGAAATTAAAAACAGAACTACTATATGATCCAGCAATTCTTCCACTTCTGTGTATTTATCTGAAGAAAGTGAAAACACCAATTTGAAAAGATATATGCACCTCCATGTTCTCTGCAGCATTATTTACAATAGCCATAATATGGAAACAACCTAAGTGTCCATTGATCGATGACTGGATAAAGAAATTGTGGTATATATACACAACAGAATCTTATTCAGTCATAAAATAGAATGAAATCTTGCCATTTGCAACAACATGGATGAACCTCGGGGGCATTATGCTAAGTGAAATATGTCAGACAAAGACAAATACCATATGATCTCACTTATATGTGGAATCTAAAACAACAACAAAATAAGCTCATAGATACGGAGAACAGATTGGTGGTTACAAGAGGCAGGGTGTGGGGGGTGGAAAAAATGGGTGAACTGTTTTGGTTTTTTTCAGTTTAAGTAAATTGAATAATTTTTTTTTTTTAATAAAAGAGAGTAAAGCAAGAGTCAGAGGCTACAGGACACAAAAACTAACATATGGCCAGTTGCTGGGGTAGAGCCACATTTTGTAGCGCCTGAAGCTTATCAAATTTGGGGGCCTTCTTTAAGAGAAAGTATAAAAATTTAAGAATAGAAAATTAGGTACAAAATAAATATTGATTTAAAATGAGAAATGTGTCACAACAAGCTATAAAATTTAAAAGGCTGACAAATGCCATAAACTCCATAAAAATCCACAAGAAAACATTTTAATAAACTGCCTGACACATCTTGATAATATTTTTTTTTTACATTTTTTTTAGCTGCACACCCTTCTGCCCCAAATTTACTGAGGGATAGTTGACAATTAAAAGTTGTATATATTTAAGGTGTACAATTTGATATATGAACACACTGTGAAATATTCACCCCAATCAAGGTAATTAACATATCCATCGCCTCACTTAGTTACCTTTGTGTGTGTGTGTGCTGAGAACACCTAAGATCCACCCTGTTGGCAAATTTCAAGTATATAATACGCTATCATTAACTATAATCACATTGCTGCATGTTAGATCTCCAGAACTTTTTTATCTTGCATAAGTGAAACTTTGTGCCCCTTGAACAACATCTCCCCATATCACCCTAGCTGCATACCCTTTGATCACTTCTTCAGTTTTGTAATTTTCTAGTATGTTTTCCGTGAGAAGAATGGAAATGTACTTCACACGCAGGTACACTTACTGTCTGAGATACTACTACAGGTTTGTGTCCTCACAAACACAGGAATTCACATCACTTCTATGTCACGTGATTTCCTCCAAAAATGTATGGTGTATTTATAATTGTATATGCTGCATTTAGAGTATATTCCTGACAGGAGAGAACTTCCAGTTTGACCAGGTGTAGTCAAGAGAGCCAAACGCTCTCTAACAATACATGTGTTTTATGATGGGAAGAATTACTGCAGACTAGCTTCTGGCTCCCTCCATCTCAAACTCTGTTCCTCCTTTGCTACTGGAACCCTTCCAGTGCTGGGGACCATTAGACAGTTCAGCGGACACCAATGTGACTCCACAGAGGGTAGTAAGCGTGTCACTGGTAGCCATTCCTACACAGCAATAACATTACACACAGGAGCTGTAAACCACATAAACATATCCCATCAGGGTCAGGGTTAGGGATAGGCAAGCCAGGTGCCTGAGGTTCAAAACTTAAAGGGGCGCTCATTCTCAGGGTCAGGCAAGTACAAGGTTGGCCCCCTTAAATTTTGCTCCCTTGACACCTCCCTCACCTCACCTTAGTCCTGGCTCTGTATCCATTAAACCCAAACAAAATGTCTCCCCACCTTCGCCTTCCTTGGCTTGATCTCTAAAATGTCCACGACCGCTTCAAAGCCACTCAATATGAGGGGAAGTTAGAGTTGAAAGAGACAGTGGACTTAACTGGTGATGGTTAAAACATATTATTTTGTAATACTTACAAAAACATATAACCATGTGTTCATACTGCTAGGATCCCCAGGGCCGTGGAGGGGTTCTTTGCAAGCAAAAGGCCCTGGATTCAAGCATCCAGCCTCTTGATAAATCCACCTCTGCATTCCCACCACCGCCACACTTCCAAGTCTGAGTTTACGACATGGCTTGTTTGTGCTTTCAGGATGCTGGTTAAGAGTTTCAGCCCTGGAGCTGGACTATTTGCGTTTGGATCCTGTCACTGCCACTTACTAGCTTGTGGAAACTGAGCACTTTAATATCTCTGTCCTTAGATTTTCCCATCTGTAAAATGGGGACAAGTGATGTTAAAATCAAAGCAATTAGTTCAGGCAGAGTGCTTACAGCAGTGTCTGGCACATGATAAAGGCTGAATATTTATTAGCTGTCGTTATTTTTATTATTCTTAGTTGTAGTACCAGTATTTGTGTTGCTAGTACGTGCCTCTCCTCACACCACACTGTAAACCCCGAGGAGCCTTCGTGTCCTGGCTGGGCCCAGAGACGCTTCCCTGTTTTCTGAGTGGACTGTTGACTAAACGTAGGAGGAAGGCAGAGAGGAGGAGTCAGAGACAAATGGAAATTTTCTTCAGGTAATCTTAACGTCACCAAATTACATTTAAGTAAATGAAGGAATTGGGGCTATAAAGAAATTTGCTGGTTGATGGCATGCCAAAGAAAAAGTCAAATGAGCATTAACAATGGACCTGGCACCCTTCTACTCCCAAATGATATGAGGAGAAACAGAAGAAGAAAAATAGACGAAAAATCACACGATGGACTGAAGCTAGAATTAAAAAAAAAAAAAAGTTGCCTGTTAATTCTGTCTCCTTCAGATGACATGTCCCCAAGACACTTCATTTCCCCCCTTGGGTGGAGCGCTGCGGCCGGCGAGGGACCCCACAGCACCGGCTCCGACCGAGAAGGGAAGCTGGGGGTGAGGGGGCGAAGGGGGCGCGCGGCGAGACGAACAGCGGGAAGCTCAGGCTTCCCTGCCCGCGTGGGCGCCATCAGGCGGCACGGCCCTGGCCAGTCTGGCGATGGTGTCTGTCTCTGGCGCTGGAGAGGAAGCTGCCCTCGGCCGGCCCGGCTCCTTCAGGCGCCGCTCGCGGAGCGGGTGTTCAGGGTCCCCCAGAGCTGGTGTTCGGGGGTCCCCGGAGCCGCCGTCCGCGGTCCCCGCCCGCCCGGTGTGGCACCGGCTCTGGCGAGGGTGCAGGGGCCCGGCGCGCAGGCTGGGGGCGCTGTGGCCTCGGCTCAGGGACGGAGCCGCCGGGCCGGACCCGCCTCTTTCCCCTCCCTACCCGCCCCCCACGCATCGTGTCGCCGGGAAGCCGGGAGGAGACAGAGCGCTCGGGCTCCACTGCGCTCGGCCCGCAGTCTTCCGACCGCGCGGACACAGCCGGGTGGAGCCGCCGGAGCACAGAGCCGCGACCCACCCTGGCCGCCTTTGTCTGGCAACGTGAGGCCTGGAACCGCCGCTCTCGTGGCCCGGGGACGCGCCCCGAGTGGTCGGTGACAGCTCCTCCCTCCCGGAGAGGTCCGGGACGGAGGGGCGGTCGGGCCGGGCCCTGCTCGCCCGCGCCTGCACGTCCGAGCTCGCGGACCGATGCCCCCGCAACAGGGGGACCCGGCATTCCCGGGCCGCTGCGAGGCGCCGCCCGTGCCGCCGCGTCGGGAGCGCGGGGGGCGCGGGGGGCGCGGGCCCGGGGCGCCGGGTGGCCGGGGGCGCGCGGGCGGCGCCGAGGGGCGCGGCGTCAAGTGCGTGCTGGTCGGCGACGGCGCCGTGGGCAAGACGAGCCTCGTGGTGAGCTACACCACCAACGGCTACCCCACCGAGTACATCCCCACCGCCTTCGACAACTTCTCGGGTGAGCGGGGCCCCGGGGCGGGGGCGCGTGGCCGCCGTCCGCGGACGCGGTGCTGACGGACACGGTGCCGAGGGAGGGAGCGCGGCGCGAGGGTCGCGGGGCCCCAAGGGGGCTGCAGGGCCCCGGGCCCGGCTCTGGCCGGGAAGCGGACCCAGTGCAGAGTGCAGGACATTTCCCGAGCCTCGGGGACGCGGCGAGCGCGCAGCAAACTGAGGGACCACAGAGGAGTGTGGAGCCCCCAAACCGGAGCTCGAGGAGGGGCGGGGTCCGGGAGACAGAGGCTATGCAAAAGAAATGGTCTCGCAATTTAGTCACAGAGGAGCGAGAATCAAACAGGTAGAGTTCAGGTGGCCGGGTCAGTTTGCTGCGTACAGAAGTTGCGTCAAGTCGACGTTGCTGGCGCCGCTGCCAGTTTCAATCGGAAGGTGACGCGCAGGTGCCATTACCTTGTGGCCCCGAGTGTCAGTCTTTCCTTTCGGCGGCTCGCCTCACAAGGGGCTTCTGCACTTTAAAGAGCCGCGGAGACGGTAAAATAGTTGATTTAGTGAAAATAGCGCCGGTGGCACTGGTGAAGGTTTAGGTTTGGATTAAAGCCGAAGAGTAAACACGCTGGATTTTTTTCTTCTGAGCCCCCTCCCTGCCCCCACTGCCGCACTTCCACACGCCCCCGCCCTGGCCCAGTTTCCGATTCTTAGTATCTTTTCATTGTCTCTTTGAGCTGCTTAAAGCTCTTATGTATGGGGTACTATGTTATTTGTTTTCGTAGATACAAAGATAAAGAAATTCTTTATCTTGATTTTTCATGTCTTTTTGAAATTCAAGAAAAAAATTAAAATCCACAGAAGCTAGTGTGAAACACTTACTCTCTCTTGCTCTTAAAAAAAATTGCTTCTCGACTTCCTAAAAAGTCGTCATGGCAGGGGCTTGCTTTCTTCCATCTCGAAGGTACCCTAGATAAAACAGTGCTATGCGAGTGGGTTTCCCACCTAAAGGATATTGTTTCTTTTTCTCTCCCAACTGACTAGTATAAACATTTATAAACAATTTAGAAAGTTGTATTGAGACGAAACTGAAGGCGTAATTCAAGTAGAAACCTCCAAGTGGAGCCCTGATGCAGGCCCCTCCCCACATACCCCATCCCAGTGGAAAGGTGGGCGCGGGTCCTTTCCCTTCTCTTTTTCAGGCCTCTCTTCGAGCTGACTCGGAGAGATAAGCAGTGCCCTCTTTTATAAACAGGCAGCCTGTGTTTGCACATGTTCCCAAAACAAGCTACAATTTTATGATACACCCTGAAGTCTCAGAACGTTTCCCAAGGGAAAACAATTATTTGTGAGGTTTTCCACTGATTTAAAACTGTAAAGTTGGTTTCCACTTACCCCCCAGTGTTGTTTTTAGGTTTTTTGAAACTAGTGTGACAGGAAAATAAATCTTCCGGGCTGGGAGAAAGGCGCAGGCCCTTCTGGGGTGCCATCAAAGGGCTCAGGGATTTGCTGCCTCATCTGTGGCAAAGGAGTGAATTGCCCGCCCCCGGGGGTTTGTATACAAAAATGCCTCAACGGCCTCCTTGTGTCAGGCAAGTCTTTAATTCCTTAGGGGACCCAGAAGAGGCGCTGAAGGGTTTGGAGAAAGAACGGAAGGGCGAGCTAAACTGTTATTCTTCTGAAAGGGCTTAAAAGACAGCCCCTGATGGTCGTGTTGATCTTGTTTTTAAGCTGTGGTGTCCGTGGATGGGCGGCCTGTGAGACTCCAGCTCTGTGACACGGCAGGACAGGTCAGTATCACGTTGCTGCTCAGTGCTGGAAAGGAAGCAGCCTTTTAAAGGTCTCCAAATGATCCCCCTCAATAACTGGGTCGTTCTGAAGCCTGGCGAAGGAGCTGCAGGCCTGCTGTTGGCCCCTCTCGGAGGGGTTGGGGGGCGGAGATAGCTCTGCAGTAATAAAGCAGGGTTTGGCCCCGCTTTGTGTGGGCAGGAGAGGGGAAAATACTCAAGAACAGTTCTTATCTCACAGGAGTTTCGGATCTTATTTACTTTCTGGTTTATATTAAAAATTATCAATGATGCTTTTAATCATTTCTCAAAGTAAGTTGGTGATATCTTATAATCGTTTTATTAAAGGTCAACAAGCCAAATATTTAAGAAATTTATTCAAGAAAAAGATGGAGTTCATGCTGGGAAGTGTTAATATTTCCCTTCCTAAGCTGTGGGCTCACCCACTAGGGCCACCTCCCCCCTTGAAGCAGTGGTCAGAGCTGTCCTAGGCTGGAGGAGTGAATGACCTGGGACTTAGTCTTTCCAAATCGTGAACATTTGTTTCTGTCTCGAGGACCATGGAGTTGGATGATACACCCAGGCGATGGGGAGGAGGTCCCCCTCGGGGCATCCCCCCAAAGAGCTCTGGGAGATCGTCATCACCCAATCCCGCCCCACGCCCTGGCACAGTGCTCAAGTCACTGAAGTCTCACTGTGCTCTCTGAGACCCCAGGGTGCCATCTCTTGAGTTTGCGCAAGTGACAGTTAATAAACATGTAGTCTCTCCAGTACTTGCTAGAGGTAGAGAAAGTGCGGGGGGCACTTTGTAGGCAGGTAAGAGTGCCCGCCTCACTTTCCGAGCTGTTGTCACATGACCATCTGCATTTAAGAAGAAGCAGGCTTTGCAGGAAGGCCTCAACCAAGCCAGGGCCTCCACGTTGCTCACCTTCTCTGGGACAGCATGTTCAGAGCTGTAGTTTTCAAACCTCAAGGTGACACAAGACTGGGCAGCCTTGACCCTCAGCTGAATGCTGGTTTGGCAGTTGCCCCGGTGCCATGAGCTGTAGCCCAGCCTCTTCTGTTCTCTCCTTACTCCACCACGGAAGCACCTCCGCTTCCCCTTAGCTGGGAGCAGGAAAAACCAGACACAGTCCGTATCTTACTGCCTGTGGAAAAGAAAAATCACAGAACACTGGCTCTTCTCATATTTAGTCTTTCTGAATGTCCTGCTGCTATTTATAATTAAAGCTCAGTTGCTTCGTATAAAGTGAGAATGTTTTGTTTTTCCTACTACAAGTCAGATTTTCCAATCTTCAAAATGAGGGCAGAGTAGCATCTCAGTAAATATTGGCATCCTGGCTGAAGCAAGAAGTGGCAGCTTAGCTGTATGAGAATAAGATGGAAGATAGGGAAACACAAGACACCAAAAGGCATGGTTATTGGGGACCCTTTGGGGGAGGAGTAGGCAGCCCAGTGCATGTCCCTGCCCCACTGGCGCTCTCCCGTTAAGTGTTGGTTCTCCTCACAGATGTGGCTTCCTGGGTGGGGGTTTTATGCTGGGTGCCCCCAGGTTCCTGGCACATAGTAGGACTTAATCAGAGTTTGTGAATGGATGAATGAATGGAGCGCTAGGTCCTAGGGGTGCAAACTTAAGTCATGGGCCTGCCCCTCAACAGACTTACAGTTCGTAGGGAAAACAAACCAGTTAGTAGACCTCGTGAAAGAAACCGGAGAAATTAACATAAAGAGGAAGGCACTGTCAGCTTGGGGTGCAGGCTGGGTGGGCCTGGAAGGAAAACCTCCACAAGCAGTTTTGAAAGAGGAATGGGACCAGATAAGCTTTGTAGAAATGATCCTGAATTACCAAGGAAAAGTTCGATTTTTTCCTTAGTGTGGTCTGTTTAAAAGCCAGGGAAGCATGAGAATCATTTTAGAAATATTTTCATGAAAAATGTTTATAATTAGAGAAATAAAAAGGTTTTGGTGCAAATTGTTAAGCTTTAGTTTAGCTGGAAATTATTCTTCTGGTCTCCCAGAAGTGTTTTCATTGAGATTTACTGTCTTAGATGATGTTCTGGCTAGTAAAGTACATCTTATATGTAAGGAGGAAGACCAGCTTCAAAAACTATTCATGAAAAATACACAGCTGGTAAGATAAAGTCAGTGTTTCCCTGTTCCCCAAGTGTCAGTTAGTATCAGTGCCGACTGTTAGCAACCTAGAGACTCAGTTGGACACTGCCAGATTTCCTTAGTGCTGACCCATCGAGGGGAACTCCTCCTGCCTCTAGGCAGCCCTCATGATCGCCTCGTGGGGTAACGTGGCTCCGGTGACCTCCCCTTCACACTCCAGGAGAAGATGAGCACAGGAAGCCATAACCTGGGGCCCAAACCGGGTTTCACATAGAAGCTCAGGCAGAGAATATAGTCTGCTGGCTGAGTAAATAACTAGAGCTTGCTTCTTGTGCCTTTGAGTTTTCTTGTTAGGGAGGGTAGGTGATTATATAAGATGTTAAAAGGAGTTTCTAACACCGGACTCACAGTCTTACTCAACTGAAAGTGATCAGAGACTGAGGACTTTAAGAAACATAAGAGAAAGGAGCAGCACTGAAATAGGAGCAGTTCACTTGCCAGTAGGAGCTGAGAATTCTTCAGCCTTTTGACCCATGAAGCATTTGGGAAAATCTTTATACTGAAAAAAACAAAATCAGTTTGCAGCTTGACCAACGCTACTGTCCAGCTGCCTGTCTGCTCTGCCCCTGAACTGAATCCTGTACGATGTCTTCCCACAGACCTGGCAAGGTGTGCAAATCACTGGGCCTTGGAACACGTTTCCTTGAGGGGGCATTCCAGTTGGCCTCCTCGCACATATGTGTGCTGC
The DNA here is from genome assembly GCA_004025025.1 of Tapirus terrestris. Taxonomy (NCBI): domain Eukaryota; kingdom Metazoa; phylum Chordata; class Mammalia; order Perissodactyla; family Tapiridae; genus Tapirus; species Tapirus terrestris. Next base: position 112,245 of record PVID01004939.1, read on the forward strand.
ATTTATTTCAGCAAATGTCTAAGGGTTCTGCTCAGGCAATGAGCAGTTGGGTTTAATTTCAGCCTTCCTTTGCAAGCCCTTGGCCAGAATCTCAAGAGGTCTGGGGAGCCCTGTCACAGGCCGGCCTCTGTGCTTGCCTTTCTTTTTATTGGTAATGCAACCCCAGATTCCGGGCTTGGCCGAGGGTGACTGCCTTCCAGCAGCGAGGTGCAATTGCCTGGGGGAGCTGACTTTACACTGCTCTCAGTTTTGTGCTTCTCCCTTTGAGGCCTCTGAGAACAGAGGGAACATTTCATTAAAAGATCTTCAGAGCTGGGCCGTAGTCTACCTGGTTGAGTTTCTGTGATTATTCTTTCAGCACAAAGTTGGCACAAAGAAACCTAAGTTGTTCTTTTTCTTTCTTTCTTTCTTTTTTTTTTTTGGTGAGGAAGATTGTCCCTGAGTTAGCATCTGTGCCCATCTTCCTCTAGTTTGTATGTGGGACACCTGCCACAACATGGCTTGATGAGCAGTGTATGTGTCCGCGCCTGGGTTCTGAACCCGTGAAACCCAGGCTGCCAAAGCGGAGCGCGTGAACCCAACTACTATGCCACTGGGCCAGCCCCCTAAGTCATTCTTTTTTAACCTTGGCTTATAGAAGACTGACAAGTGGCAGTGACGTTCTGAAATGCCGTATTCATTCCTGAGCATTTCAGCTGGTCGGCTTTAGTATTGTTAGTTGCCCCACAATTGAAGTATGGAGCCTCAAATGAAGAAAGTCCTTTCAAATAAAACAGATCCAGTTTCCTTTATACCAAAAAAAGGCAACAAATGCAGAATAATGTGCGTGTAAATAGTAGTTTGTTAAATAATCACAGTATGCCAAGTGAATAACAGAAGCCTGGATGACATTTAACTTTTTCTTGCCACTGGGAAATTATCTGTCACATTACACCTAAGGATGGTTGGCACCCACAGATAGAAATTTTAAATAGGAATGAGATGATGTAAATATTTTCCTGCGAGAGGGTTGAGTGAAAGCTTTCAGTTAGCTGAATATGGTACTGGAGGGGACTTTCTGGTGTTTGACATAAAGAAATGCTGATTTGGAGACAGACGTCTCTACAGGGGCTGAGGCCGCGTCTGTCTGTTCCCAGCTGCATCCCAGCCCTGCACAGCGCCTGGGGTCAGCATGCATCTCTTAAGCGGGTGACTGCAGTGGAGCGTTTAGCAGCCTGGTGGTTGGTTTAGATAATTAACGCTAACTGATCCCATCCAGTTTCTGTACCTTAGGATAAGGTGGGTCTGCCCTTTCTCTAGTCCTCTATCTTCCCAAAGCACTGAGCATAGAGGCCTCTGGTATTGGCAGAGAGAAAAGAAGGGGGAAGGAAGTAAGAGAAAAGGAAGAAAGGAGGGAGCAAAAGGAGATAAAGCAAGAAGAAAGGTATACAGAGCAAGAATGAGAGTGTATAAGCCAGTGTTGTAAGTGACGGTGAGAGGCACGGGGTCTCTGAGTTGCCTGTGAGAGGCGCCTAACAAAGGTCCTCAGCTCCCGACCTTGGTCTGCCCTCGTGTCTGATTAACATTAACTCCCTGTGCACCATGCAGATGGGATGAAATGGGCATCGCTCAGTGTTACCATGAGGATGGGCAGGGCTGGATTCTTGAAGAAGGGAGCCATGTTTGACTGGGGCTCACTGGGGTCCGGCTGGGGACTTGGGGATCAGTATGGATGTTGAGTAAATTTTAGAAGAGTAGCTAAGTACCAGACTTGGAAGAGTAAGCCTGGGTTATTCTGGGCTGAAGTCTAGATAAAGTAAATTTTATTTCTAAAATCCATCGAATCTAAGTACTTTTTCTATGGTAAGTCGCAAGTAGGTTGTGAGTACCGATGACCGTGTTGAACACGTTTGGCAGATTTCGTGGCGCTGGGAGTGTGGCCCCATTTAGGTAAGCAGCACAGGCTCTTCCTTCTGTAACTGGTGGGCTTTCTCTGACCTGCCAGACCCTCTCAAGAAAAATACTAAAATAGTCTTTTTGCTGATGAGATGAAAACTGATTTAAAAAATAACATTTGGATGCCTTGATGGTTGCAGGATGAGTTTGACAAGCTCCGGCCTCTCTGCTACACCAACACGGACATCTTCCTTCTGTGCTTCAGTGTCGTGAGCCCCTCCTCCTTCCAGAACGTCACTGAGAAATGGGTGCCAGAGATTCGATGCCACTGTCCCAAAGCCCCCATCATCCTAGTTGGAACTCAGTCAGACCTCAGAGAAGATGTCAAGGTCCTCATTGAGTTGGACAAATGCAAAGAGAAGCCAGTGCCTGAAGAGGCGGCTAAGTTGTGTGCCGAGGAGATCAAAGCCGCCTCCTACATCGAGTGTTCGGCCTTGACTCAGAAAAACCTCAAAGAGGTCTTCGACGCGGCCATCGTCGCTGGCATTCAGTACTCAGACTCGCAGCAGCAGCCGAAGAAGTCCAAAAGCAGGACTCCAGACAAAATGAAAAACCTCTCCAAGTCCTGGTGGAAGAAGTACTGCTGTTTTGTATGATGCTGGCAGGAAACCCAGAAAGGCTATTTTTCAGATGAAATTGATATTAGAAGCTATATTAGCTGAACTGACTCCTTTTACTGTGTAGAACCTGTCCGGAGAGAGCGCGTGTATGTGTCACAGGAGGAATTCTCAACCCGTGTGTTCCTTCTCGCCTCTGGTTTTCTTGTTTCTTTGCCCTTAGGGAGGAGATACTTGTGCAAGATATTTTTGAAGTAAGTTAAGCATTTTTCGTAACTCTGGACATTTAGAGCTCTAAACCTCTGGATTAATTTATATCTAATATGGAAAAGACACCTCAAATCTGGGTGTCAAGGATGAAATTTTGCTACATTACAATGTACAGAAGAACAAAGAGGAAATGGTGTGGTTAACTATCCCTTGATTAAGGGTTACTTAATGCACAGTGCATTGCATACACAGGCCAGCCGTGGTAAGAGTTAACTCTTAGCTTTGAAACTCCATACTTTTTTTCTTTTTTTAAGGAGCAAAAGTCTGAGAAAAAATGAGAGACTTCTGCCTACAAAACCTCAAACCAGTCACTTTTGTCAGATACCAACACCCAGTTGCTTAAGATTTAAAAACAACCAACAGAAATCATCCCACTAACTCTATGGCACTGAGTAGGCCAAAAAGGAAAAATTATTTATTGGGATTTTTCATTCATGGACCGGTTGTGTTGACACTGTATAAATAGCCAAAATGCCATGTGGAGTAAAGCAGGCGTTCATCAGTAGCTCTGTTTTCTTTAGGGAGTGATTCCTGTTGAGACCAGAACATGCTGTCTGCTGCCCGTACACGTGCACCAGACTGTCTCAGTCCCCGATGATCAGAGCATAGGGAGCACCTGTCTGAATTGTTTTTGAATGTCCGTACTTAAATTGTCCCATTTGCAGGGAAGTGAACACTTGTGAAAGGCCTGCAGCCAATATTTGTGGGACACAAAATGTACTTTTTTCCTTAAGTCAGCCAAAATGTACCTCTTTGTACACATACATGCACGCACACATATACACGTATGTATGTATATGGTTGGATTTGCTGCTGATTCAGACTTTTAAGCAGTTAAGGGGAAAAAGCATGGTCACAAAAAACAGATGTGAGGAAAGATTGGCTTCCCCTTTTTGTTAACACTTCTTTGAACAGATCTCTTTTTGATTATACCCTAGATATGATTTTAAGTATCTTAACACATTTTTGAGACCATCTTAAAACAAAACATGAACGTCTCTTAAAACCTGTTTTGAAATGAATGTCTCTTGAAACCTGTTAAAACAACTGGTTAATAAATCCACAGATGCCTTTCAGGGACTGGCAGCAGAGACCAGAGCTGCATGTCAAGGGGTCTTGGGGGGTCTGCTGTGGCCTGCCTGGAGCGGGGGATGTGCAGGGACCACAGCTCCTGAGCTTAGCACGTACATACTGTGGGACAGTCAGAAAACCACTTTTTGTGAAACATTAATGTTCTTCGGGGTGGCAGTTTTTAGGGCTTAACCCTCTGGAGAAAAAAGTGCCATGTCGGGAGAGTGGTTTTGCTCTGTGATGGGTATGCTTCTGAGATGCCAAAAAGGAGCCTAACGCATTGAACTGGAATGTCAAACTTGCAGTGGGTGAAGCAGATTTACCAAAATCAATTCAATTACTAGGGAAATCTCTGTAGAGCCAGTGGATAGAAGAGTTGTCTCTTTTTGTGGGTCTTGTGTTTTTCTATAGAAAAAGTAAAAGATCAGGTTATACTTTAGGTTAGGGGCTTCTTTTCTTTCTGTTAGCAAATAAAATTAATTTCTTTGTTTAAAAACTAAAATACACAGACTGTTTACTATTTATTTTTCAATACACTGAAATTGGTATCATAGTTTCTTAAAGCATTTAGTTACAACCCGAGTAAATAAAATTACTTCACTTGTGGAAATGCCTCAACAGACCCAATGAAATGCATTCTAAGCTTGTGTGCCTGGCTCCCCTCTCTTCCCACTGGCTCCCAGTGGGAAGCCAGCTTGCCAGACTGGGCTCTGCCTGCCCTGGTGTGCAAAGGTGGGGGTGAGGGAAGAGTTATCTGATTGGTAAGTAAGTTTAAATAGTATTTTTATATTTAAGCAAATGCCATGGAGTACAATGCAAATTAATTTTTAAGATAGAACACAAAACTTGAAAGAAGTTTTATGCATGTGACAGCATATGGGGGCCACTTTTGGTTCCCCTGGGAGGGACCTTTGGCACCCTCTGCCTTTAGGGCCACTGGGGGAAAGTGGTTAGTGAGCCTGTGTGGCCCAGTTCTGAGAGCTTTACTCAAGTGGTTTATTTTTACCTAGCTTGATGCAACCTGTGCCATTAGCGCTAAACATCTAGAGGGTTGACATTTAAATGCGTCAGTTTTTAATACGTTGCTGCATTGTACTCGAGGTTTTCCTCCATTTTTCTTTCTTTGTGAAAATAGAGATCTGGGAGGAAAAGTTTTGAGAAGTACGTGCTTGAGTTAAATATAAAGTTGATTCGCTTCAAAGCTCAAACATCGTTCAACTTGCAGCTGGTGTCACAGAGAAGATTTTGTAAGAGTTGTGCTTCAGAACACGCCACTTGAGCTTAACTCCTCCAGTGTAGGCTGGACAAAATTTAAAAATTCAACATACTCCAAAACTGTTTTGTTATCTCTTTTTACCAAGTCTGTGGAAATGAACCTTTTGCAGTGTTGCTCTCTATGCTTGGCAGACTTAAGAGAAACCACCGAGGTGTCACAGAAGCCAGAAGGAGGGCGAGGTCTTCTCCTCAGACTGTCGTAACCTGATGCCTTACCAAATTGTGCTTTTCTGTTTCAAGTGTAAATGATGTTGAGCAGAACGTTGTCCCTGCAAATGCTATAAAGAGGTGGTATGAAATAAATTCTGACCTATGGATATAACTGCACTTGCCTTTTCTACCAAAGACTTTTGTTGGAAGTGAGTAAAAGTTCAGCCACATCCAGAAGCAGGCTGGTTGGGAAGCATTGTGGCTTGCGCCTAGAGACGTTTTGGGAATGCATCCCCGACCGACGGTAAATGCTTATCCGATATGGGGTTTTGAGAGTTCTGGGGTCACAGTCTGACAGGAGCGCTCTCTGCCTCTGCCTCTGTAATGGATTGTGTGCTTGTCCCTTTGTGTTGGAAGGAGCACTGTTCTTGGAGCTGGAAACCCAGGCTCAGAGAAACAGTGTGTGCTGAGATGGAGAGGTCGCTAGATCTGAGCCTCGGGTTCCCTGTGTGTAAACAGTGCTGCCTTTCCCTCCAGGCTATTTGAGTCCCGAACGAGAATGAGTGTGCTCACGTGGGGTAAACATCCAAGATCTGTAGCAGCCGTGAAAGGGATAAGTCAAAGGTGCGTGAGCCCACCAGCCTTCCAGTGAAGACCAGCAGGGCTCAGGGCTCCCCATCTTAAGGGGCGCCAGCGACGCCCACATGTTGTGTGTGTGTCTCAGCTTCTTGCCCTCAGCCTTCTTGTCATGCCGCCCGGATGCAGCCCTTACTCCATGGGCTCCAGGGCATGTGGCCTTGGGACAGGACCATTCTGAGGGGCCAGCTGTCATCCTGCTTCTCCCCTGCAGCCTGAAGGGGGTGGAAGTACTCCTGGTCATCCAGCGAAGGATAGGCCTGTCCGCTTTGTTCCCCACACTGCCTCTGGGGCCAGGCTATGACTTTTCATATCCATTGAACATTCAACCATAATGGACTGGAGTACTGTGCAGAGAGTAACTAAACTACTGCCTATCTGCATGTGTCCTAGAGTGCCTCACTGGCCTCCACAGGGCAGCCTGATCCTAGCCCAGAGGGACTCCCTAGCCCAGAGTTTCTCCTCATCTGGCCCCAGTCCTGCCCCCCATATCCAGGATGGCCTTCCCAGGATACACTGATAGAAGGCCCAATCTCTTTGGAGGAGGTCAGGGATTGCTCCACGGAGTTGTTTACATGATCTTAAGGAGGGGAGGGAATAAGAAGTCTTTAGGAGAAAAGTTTCCTAAAAGGAATAGCAGATGCAAAGGCCCTGAGGTAGAGGAATGTCTGGCATGTCCTGGAGGCCAGTGTGGACAGGACAGAAGGAGTGCAGGGAAGGGCCTCCGTCTGGCCTCTCTCCACACCACCGTCTGCACTATGGCCAAGGGGAGGTTTTTTAACAAGCAAAGCTTTCCATGTCACTTCACTTCTAAGAAATGTTCAGTAGTTCTCCATTGCCTGTAGCGTTGATTCCCAAACATTTAAAATGCCTCCAAATTTTGCATCCCTACACAATAGTAATTTATACTTTTACTATTTTTACCCAAATACATAATGATAAAAAGCCACATGTAATTGCACTTTCACACTGATTGAGATAATAATAAAAACCTTTGAGAATTCAAAAATGATTTTCATTTTATGTTCGGTAATGCTTTCAGTTGATATTAAGCTAATCACAAAAGCATCTACGTATAATTGAAAAATAGGAGTACATACGTGTGTGGCATTATTCTGCCAGCAATGCTTGGTGCTCCTTAGATTCTCCCATCTCCTGTCATTAACTCCATCGCCCCTGGGATGTGTGGCCCTCAGCTGAGGAACTGTGGGCCTGAAAAGAAAATCCAAATTCCTTTCTGCAAGACCTGCAAGGGTTTTCTTGCTCTGGATCTTACCTCCTGTCTGTCTTAAATGTCCTATCCCATTCTCTCTGGCTCGCCCAAACGTGCCCTGCACTCCCATATTCCTGGACTTCGGTTCACTTTATTCCCAGTGCGTGAAAGCCCTTCCTCCCACATATGTGCACAGTAAGCCACTCCCTCAGGGCTCAGGTTAATGTCACCTTCTCTGAGAAGGGTTTCTGATGCCCCCAACCAACTTAGGTGCTTTTTCTGTCCTCTCTCTGCAGAGTGAACATAGTTTGGTTTTTTTCTTTATTTTAATAGCAATCACTTGCAGCTTCCTTCATCTCTCCCTGCCCACCTCACTGCAGAGAGGTCCACACTGCCTGCTCTTAGTCCTCAGAGAGGGGACCCAGGACACTGCTGTGTGCTGGTCCTTCTTTCCCCTTTGGTCTCTTCTCTCCATTAATTTGAACATGGAGAACAACCGCTTTCTTTCTGCCAAACATAGTTAGCAAGAGAAAAACAAAACCGGAAACCATAGACAGTCTTGTGTGTCTGTGTGGGTGAGGGATGCTACGATCTCCTATTATTGATAGTTGAGGGCTAAGGTGAAGATGGTCTCCAAGAATGTTAAAATCAGGGAATTCAGGGTGTCCCCTTCACACCCAAGGGAAATTATTAGGTGAACATGAAATGGAGCGGGCAAAGCCATCCTAATGAGACAGACCGGCTCCAAGGCCAATGAGGCTTGGCGATCATCTGCCTGAATTCACTGCCACGTTGAAAGGGTAGCAGGCAGCTGTCAACAGCTGTCTTGGTCAGACATGGGGGCAAGGAGTCCCTGGGAAAATGTTGGCAGGCCCCCTTGGCTTAGCTGGCTGACAGGGATAGACATGCCAAGTCATCCGTCATGGGGTGAGAGCTACTGGGGTAGTAGTCAATGACGTTGACTATTTCTGGTCCAATTGCCAAACACATCTCTATCGTGAGGTGGATGAAGTCTTGTCTTACCTTGATATGATTCAACATCCACGTCTCCCATCTCTCCTTATTCTTCAAGACACCACAAACAGCTTCATTATGATGTGGCATCTTAGGGAGGTTCCCAAAGGGAGAGAATACAGTGATCATACTGACCACATGAATTTCCCTCTCCAAGACAGTGCCTTCTCATTTTACATTAGTAGAGTGGCTTCTCATTAGGATTTGGCCTGAATTGGGGAGAAAAATGTATTAAAAATGTCAGTGTGAATGTTTTACATCTTTGCCTGGTTTTGCAGAAGATTAAGAAACATTCTGCATAAGGCTGTTTCTAGTGTTTCCTCTCAGTCAAACATCTAGAGCTGTTAACGTTAATTCAGCGTACAGTGGTGGTCGCTATGGACAGCATTTCCACGGGCACGTGCTGTTATAGTCCAAGCATACTGCTTTGGAGTGTTTAAACTTAAAGCACAAATAGAACTTGGATGTTCTAATGCATCCTTTAGTGCACTAGCTTTCGGAAGTAGCACTTGCATCAATCACACTTTGAGAGATGCTGGATAATGGGTGGTTCGGGTTTAACTTTAAGAAAAGAACTAATACTGTACGTGGTTGGTGGAAGAGAGAGTTGTGTGCTTCAGGAACAAATATCAAAACTGACATTTTACCAAGAAAATCAGGAAGCTTGACTACTGCTATCTGTGCTTCAACTTGTCATGGATTTAGATGACACCAGACCCAGCTAGTTGGGCCCGAATTCCATTTTGAATCTGCTCAAGTGTCTCAAGAGGTAATTGATAGGGACTCAGAACTCTGATATCTAAAATGTCATCGGCCGTAGCAATGACAATGGAAATAGCTCGGCTCGACTCATTTATTTATTAAAGGTTTTATTGTAAAAATACAGAAAAATCACACACATGCAAAATCACCCGGAACTCCCACATTTCTCCCTCCACTCTGATCCTCTTCCCCTGTGTCCCTTCTCTCTCTCCAATCCTACTGGGTTCCTAATTTTCATTCTAGAATGAAATCTCAGGCCAGATCACAAAGCTAGGAGGGCTGTACACAAGTGATTATGGTCTACACCAGACACAGTCTCTGATAAGTGGATTTTCAACACATTTATTTGATCTACACAATTTACCTCCTTTGTTACTTTATTTCAGGATCTAAGGGATGAGAATGGGGGTGGGCCATTACGTGAGTAGTTACTGCCTTTGTGGCAACCTTCAATAATTTTTAAGACTGGCCCTCGTGTTGCTGACCACTCACCCAAACTTAGTCTCCCGTGTCACCAGAGCCCTAATCGAGATCACCGTACCTTCACCTGCAAAACCGACCAAGTGCTGCTGAAAATCTAGTGTTTCTATTTCAAAATGGAAACAGTAGAAAGGGATCAAGTGTTGATTAGGTAAACAGTTGTTTAGGTACAACAATTAAAATTGTTCTTATAAAAATGTTGGTAGAGGAGACTGGGGAATAGAGAGGGTTTATAAGAAGAGGAAACATTGTGGTAAATTTTGTAATATCTGAAATTTATGAATCACGTTCATTTATTGAGCATGAAAAATATTTCACCGATTACTGTAACTTGTGTAAATATTCTCTTGATCAAGTTGTGATATAAATGAATAAGTAAATACAATTTCTCTTTTAAGCTTACACCACCTATGGTGGGCGTGTATTGGATTGGTTGCTATTATCCTTCTTTATTAAAGAGAGAAACAAAAAGGCTAATTAAGTCAAGGACTCTGCATGAGTTAATGGTAGCACCATTACTCAGTGAGGGTATTTTAACCCTGAATTTCCCTCTCCTTTTCTGCTCTGGTACAGAAGATATAGAGGGATCTTTAAAACTCCCAGTAGGGATGTACTAGTTCAATGATCGATTTCTGTATAACAAGCCGCCCCACCACTTTGTGGCTGTTTGCTTTTTCTTGTGATCTTGTGGGTTGACTGGGCTCAGCTGGGCAGTTCTTCTCCTGAGGTCACATGCAGCTGGGAGCTCGGCTGGGGTGGACTGTCTAAAGAAACCCTGGCTCTCTCACCCTGTGCCCTCTCATCTTCAGTAGTCTAGTTTCTTTATAGCATGGAGACTGACTTCCACAAGTGAGTGTGCCAAGTGCGCAGGGGCTTATCAAGCCTGTTTGCACCATGCTTGTTAATGTCTGGGTCAAAACAAGTCCCAAGGCCAAGCCCAGAGACAACATGGGGGGGGGGAGGAGTTGCACAAGTACGTGAACACCGGGAGGTGAAGTTCTGACAATTCAAACGGATGACATAATATGTTGCCTAAACTGTCTATTGAACCTTCCTTCTTTGGGGGGAGAGTACATGCTTAAAATGAATGAAAACTGGCACCTTGCTGAGTGTTCAGACAGCCGGATGAGAAAGAGTTTGGATGCTTCCATTGTTTCCATTTGCCCCCTTTTCCAACAAAAGGAATAGAATTCAGCTGCATTGGGACAAATGGAATAACATAGAGCACAGGGTATATGAAGCCCCTTTTAAAGCCCTATATAATATTAAAACTATCACCATTATTAGCATGATTATCAGTAGTAGAATTCTACACAGAACTGGAACTACTGTCAACCATCTGCTAAATACCTATTTCCCAAAGCAATAGAGTTGCTCTACAGAATGGGCTGGTTTTATTCCCCACTCTGCTCCTCTGCCTCCCTAAAGGCTTTCATAGGTAGTTTTGCCCCAGGATACTCTGAGATCATCTGACTTTGACTCTGTAATTGTTCCTCTGCCAGTCCCTGTTCTCACTTTTGAGACGTTAGTTTGCTTTTCTCTTGCATGCAGTTTGTAATATGCCCACATGGGGAATTTAATCGAGAATGATTGCTCTAGGACAGCCTGCTGCAGCAATGCCACCAAGAGGAGCTGCATGGCACAGAGCTGAGGGGAATGTTCACTATGGACCAGGCTTCCTGGGTTCTCGTCCTGCCTATGCCAATGACCATACGTTTAGAGGATGAGTTTAATTTCTTCAGTCTTTAATTTCTTCAACTTCACCAGGAGCTGAAGCTAAGAAGTCTTCGTTGCCCCCTTTTTTTCTATAATTTTAAGACAATCACACTTCTTCTCAGCCTTGATCTCCACAGACTTAGGAGTTTTCATCTTAAGCAAAATCAATATCAAGTTAAGAAATCTGTAGTTCTCACCAAACTCTAAGTACAGAAGATTATGTCCTGAGACCATTGGGCTCAGGTGGTCCATGTGCTCGTGGGCAGAGGGCTCTCTGCAGCTCCCACATGGAGACATGGAAAGAAGGGGCAGCTGTGTTTCCTAAGAGCATGGCAGGCTGAGTCCTGCGTATATAAAGGTTTTTCCAGGAAGAGAGAAAATCTCTCGCTTTCTAATGCATGAGCAGCTCAGTGGGTGGACTCTTCACTAATCAAAACCTGTCAAAGTTTAAAGAAAAAGGAAAAGGAAGAAGATTCAAATAGGGCAAAATAGAGAAAATAATGAAGTAGATTAAAGTGAGCTTACACGTTGAGAGTTCGTTGGTTGTTATCTCTAACAAGAAAAGAATTTATTATGCACCAATGTGTGCACGCCAGTGTGAAGAAGATTCAAATAGGGCAAAATAGAGAAAATAATGAAGTAGATTAAAGTGAGCTTACACGTTGAGAGTTCGTTGGTTGTTATCTCTAACAAGAAAAGAATTTATTATGCACCAATGTGTGCACGCCAGTGTGAGACTGAACGCATAGACTCCTTGCCCGTCAGGAACATACCGTGCTGGCTGTTGACAGTCATCTGGAGATAAATATGCTCCCTCTCTGATCGGATCTGCTCTTACTGAGATTTCCCAAGTTAATTAGTCTGTCTTGCGGAGACAGAGTTATCTCTTATTGACTCAATAACAATTAACTTTTTAACAATTAACCATAGCCTTCAACCACAAATATGCCACAATTCAAACAATATCATCATATCGTCAACTGACAAAGATGTGGCAGTCCTCAAGTACTTATTAATTAGGGACCTTTATCCTCAAGGCACAGTGTGGAGCGTAGGTCTGCCAGGCCTCGAAGAGTCTGATGCCTTAATGCGTAACAAATACTGGAAAAGTTATTGCTGTGCATGTGGCTGCCGTGGTGGTGAATAAAGAATGAGTCATGGGGACTGCATGTTTAGGAAGAAGTTACCTTCGGAAACTACTATTAACGACTCATTATTTTAATACTTTTTAAATCATAAAATTAATATAGTCTCATTATAAGAATGTTGGAAAAACTAGACAACTAGAAAGGAGAAAAACAATCATAGTCCCATCACCCAATATTTTGGTATTTTTATTTCAGTACTTTCTTTGATGCTCTTACGCTTCCTCCTCGTGTCTGTCCCCATCCCACCTCTGTGGACTAATCATCAGTCACTTTCTGTATGTATTACCTGAAGAGAGCTGGGTCAGCCTGCCCTTTGCGACTTTGACAAGATCAGCTTAAACTCCCTTCCTACATCTGTGGAAAGTTCAGGGACTTCCTCAGGATTTCTGACTTGGACTTCTCGCTTCTGCTGACATGTCAGTTTTGACTTTTTTTGTCTTGTGAATGTTCTTTAATCTTTCACACTAGTTTGATCCAAATGAGGGCCATAGTCCCCCACTCCTCAGTCTCCTGTGTATGCGAATGTCCTGCCGTGTGTCAGACACCTTCCAGGGACCCTCGGAGCTCTCACCTCAGCTGCACCTGAGAGGAAGTCTTCTCTGCACAGGCCTGAGCTCCTGCTGCTCCAGCTATCCGTGATAGGCGTCAATCGTGCTGTACAAACACTTGACAAACAGTTGACATTTGAGCAGATCCTATTTTCTTATTTCCATTCTCAGGCAGCCTTATAAGAAAATTCAAGTCAAGGCTGAGCTTTCATTCGGCGCCCACCACAGAAACTCTGAGTAAGAGAGAAAGTAGCTTCCAAGGTGGAGGGAGCACATATCTGGGAATAGCTGTTGTGTTACACTCCCCTCCCCAACCCCAAATGTTTTGTGACCTGTTAGGACGTGGTCATGCTGAGAACAAAACATGGCTTCAAGTCCACGTACTGTTGGCAAAATATTCAGGAAGCACAAGTTTTCCAAGGGCCAAAAGAATTATGCAGCTGCCACATGGCTTCGCTGCCCAGGTGGGAGCAGCAGTTAGTGATCTAGTCCTGGATAATTGGACTGTTGGAAGCAGAATATTTTGTAATGGCTGGCGGTTGGCAGCTGAGTGGGCAGCTAGTAGGAGGAGGGTCTTGTCCTTCCTGCACCACAGTCTACTGAGCAGCAGCAAAGAGCGTCTCCATTGGTCTGTCAAACCATGAGATGGTTCTGGCCAAACTCATCCCTGCAGATACTTTCAGGAGAGATATGACAGTCAAGAGGTCTGTGACTTCAAATGTTACAAGATCAAAAGGCGGCATGCCTATACGATGCATACACAGTGCATGCATGACAACTTTAAAACAAAATACCACAGCTTTGTACTGAAATTGCTCACTTCCTAATTGGTTTGGGTTTACCTGTAAAGGAGAAAGCCTCGTTGCTACTGTTTTGTGCATCAGAGATTTAATTAAGGGTCTAAAATGCCTTTAGCAGCAGAGTCCCCCTGCAGGGCAAGATTGTGAGAGTGGTTGGAGGCCCAACAGAGCTGTTGTGAAGCCACAGCGCTGCTGCTTCATTGCTGTAGAACCTTGGACAAGTTACTCCACTGCTCTACGCCTTACTTTCCTCAGTTAAAAAAAGTCCTCCCTTAGGGGCTGGCCCAGTGGTGTAGTGTTTAAGTTCACACGCTCAGCTTCGGCTGCCCGGGGTTTGCAGGATTGGATCCCGGGTGTGGACCTACTCACCGCTTATCAAGCCATGCTGTGGCAGCGTCCCACATATAAAGTAGAGGAAGATGGGCACAGTTGTTAGCCCAGGGCCAATATTCCTCAACAAAAAGAAAAAAAAATCCTCCCTCAAAGGACAGCTTTAAGAATAAAACAAAGTAAATAACTAGGAAGGAGTTCTAATCTCTCATGCTTGCTAATATTTGATGTGGTTACCAGGCTTCTGAAAACCCACCAGACACTGGGAATTCAGAGGCCCAGAGTTGGCTTGGGGCAGGGTCATGGATTTAATTCAACTCAGTTTTAGGGTTCTAGCCAGGCAAGGGACAAAATCACCAGGTGAAGACTACTGCTTCAGTTGGGACGCTCTCTGCTCTTCAGTAGGGCCAGATCTTAAATGGGAGGACCTTCCTTTCCTCCACATGGTTGTCAGATGTCTTTTCTTCTCTCTCTCTGTGTCACTCAGGTCCTCTGGTAAGTAGACCACTAGACGGGGTTAGAAGTGTGAGAAGTTTACAGGGGGAGTGATGTCTGTGAAAGATTAAGGGGAGGAAGCAGGCTGGATAGGGCCACCAGAGACACTGATGCAGATGGGACAGTCTCGGTCAATAAGGAGAGGCTCCAGAGCACAAGTGCCCTTGAGAGGAGTTCCACGTTGGGCAGGAGCAGCCAGGTCCTAGTACCTTGCCCTGCTAGGTCAGCTGAAGGCTACCTGGGAAGAGCATGGCCTCAGCTCAAATGGCCGCTGGGTGACGGGAGACTGTCTGCCTTCTGCACTCCTTCCAGCTGGGCTGCAAGCTCTTTCCTGGGGGTGATGGGAGCAGCGGCCCATGGCTGCCACACCAACCAAGTGAATCTCAGATGTGAAAGGTCTACGTGCTCATAGCTCGGTTGTAATTCATAGCTCGGTTGTGATAAGAATGATCATGTATTGGCCTCTAGTATGTGCTTGGCAGTGTTTTAAACAATTATATTTAAGCTTCAAAACAACCATGAGTTAATTTTTATTTTCTACATTTGAAAGGTGAGAGAAGTTAAGCTCAGAGAGGTTGAATAACTTGTCCAAGTTCAATGGCTAGAAAATGGCAGAGCCAGGGAATTTGAATGCATGAAATAAAATGATTGTTAATGTAGGGTAGAAACTTGTCTTATCTTCTTACAAAAGTAGAGGATGTGCATTCAGCTTATCCAGCAAATGTAGGGATTTTGCCCTGGTTATAGCGTGTAGTGGGAGGGAGAGAGTGAAGATGGGCTTTTGGATTAATTACATAAACATGTGACAGAGGACGTACAAGTGCCTGGTTATAGAAAGACTGGTATCCTTATGACCACCTGCCTCCAGAATATTGGCCTGAAAAACCTGGCTTATAGTATTTCAACATTCAGAAAGTAAGCACAGAGAAACAGTATATAATTGGGAGGGGATAGGAAAGGGAGTAAAGGTTTGCCCTTAAAAAAAAGATGTACTACATTTTGAAATAAAACTGGCAAAATTAATTATACCTGTAGAATTAACAGTGATAAATAAGTTGACAAGAATTAGAGCCCAAACTTTAAAAAATATTGGGTGGCAAAAAATTTCTTCCCCAGATGCCTTATTTAATTTAAATTTGCTAATAAGCTCAATTACCTTTATCTAGTCAGTTTGGGCAGGTCTCCCTGGATAATGAAGATGAAAACAATGAGTTCCCATATGGAATCAGGGCACTTGCCAGCACCTGCCTCCATTTCCTTCCTGGTGGACAAACCCCATTCTACCTCCAAGGTATCATTGTATTTGGGCTTTCAGAAAGTGGTAAGAAATTTATAGTCTACTTTGAATCTGATAAGATTCCAGGTAGCATCTTCAGAATTCCATCTCACTAACTTGGAAAAGGCTTTTGAAATTCCCAACTGTCATTATCAAACAGGAGCTAGAAAAACTGGCCCTTCTTTCATCCATTCACAAAGCAAACAGAGTCCATTTAAGTTTATTGAAAGTCCATTGACAAGTGATGGGAGAGGAAACTTATTTTTCATGACATCCAAGGTGGAATTGTGATAGATTCTCAGAGAGAAAAAGGTGACCATTAAAATTTGAATCCCTTTACTCTGTTTCATACAGCTCATCCTGCTATTCCTACATGTCCAATGTTGAGAATAGACACAGGGAAATCTATGGCGAGGGTTCAAGTGAGAGCACAAAGATAGCTTTACTGCCAGTGCTGGTACCTGGGCAAACATCCCTTCTCGGGGAGCTGGGGTGTTGAACCCGGGTTCAGATCCTGGGGCTGCACCGGGTAAGGGGGAGACCATGGCATGGGATGGGCCAACTTGGACTTGAGGGTGATTTGAGAGGTGGCCTCCAATCTAGGATTCTCATGCAATATTTGGGACATGACTAGACTAAAAAATTATTTGTTGTCTATCTGAAATTCAATTTTTTTTACTTGGTATTTTATCTGCATATCATGTATATTTCTTTGTACTTTAAAATCCTGTGTTTTATCTGGCAGTCCTGCTCTAATCATGACTTCCAAACCTGAAGAATGGAGCTGAAATGTCACTCCACACGGGAAGGTGGATTCTAGTAACCTGGCAGTGGGATCAGCTAGAGATTCCAGGTCAAAGCAAAGGCTTTTGAGTGCTGCAGTCAATAGAAGTTGTGGACTGATTGAAACACACCGAGTGCTAGATGACAGTGTTTGATGAAGGCAGGCAGTCACCACAAAGGGGTATCTGACGGGTAGTACTACTGTTACCCCCATCTTACAGTTGAGGAAATTGAAGCACGCAGACTGTGGGTGACCAGCCCAGGAAATACACACGAAGGGATTGGGGTCTTGAACCCAAGGAGTCTGCCTCCTGAGGCCAAGCCTTGTGGAACTTAGTACTCTGTTTAGGAGGGCTTTGCTCTTTCATTTATTTATAAAAATAGGTGCTTAAAGACATCGGAAATTCCCTTCTGAAGACAATTCCACTGTGCGTGGGTTAGGGACAGGTTAGTGGAGAGGAAACTCAAACATCAGACTCCTCTTTACTATTCACTGATTAATACAAGAAAGATATTGTTTTAGAAAGAGGGAGTTTTAAATAATATTATTATGTGATGTGTTGCTTGAGTAGTCTCCCGTCAGTCATAATACCTTAGATTTCCGGAGCACCTTACTTCTAATCTATTCACAGGTTCAGTCAGGCGCTTGTGGAGAGCACAGTGTGTGTCAGCTCTGCACTAGACACCGTCATGAAAAGATGCAACACACAGTCCCCACCCTCTGGGAGCCTGTGCTTCTCTCCCTGTGTTTTGTGCTGGCCTGAGCTTTCTGTTTGCCCTTCTAGATCTCCTGGCCGCCCTGATCACATTGGCTGTGTGGCCTGGAAGGCTGACCTCTTCCCTCCTCATCACCTGGATCTCTGCTTCTTGTTGGGTTTGTTTGGTGGGGGTACTGGGGGAGATGGGAGCGGGGAAGAGTTGGGGGTTTCTTGCCGAGTTCCCTCCCTAACAGACCGTGGCTCTGCAGCGCTTGGCTCCTGCACTGGAGCCCCAGGCCCTGTCACAGCTGTCTTCCCAGCCATCCCTCTGAGTTCTGATCAGTGCTCCCCACTTGCCCCTCCAGGCCCGGGGGTGGGAACCTTATGCTTGTTGCTGATCCCTGGGGCTTTACCATGGCTCGTTGATTTCCTTAATCCTCTTCTGACTTTTCTAGAGAGCCTATCACTTAAGTTTCTTCAGTTACCCCTTTGAGCATGTCATCTCTTTCCTGCTGGGACACTGATTGATACAAGCTTCATAATCTCTCCAATGATTTCTGCTTTTCAGAGTGTCTGTAAAATGTGATGGAAAAAAAATGCAAACCAAAGACAAAAATAATGAAGTGATGGAATACATTTGGGAGAAAGTAAAACTAAAATGACATGCATGTTGACTGTGCCCCAGGAGGAAAGAGGCTCTGACTGTTAGCTCTGACTGTTAGTGTTTGCATTGTGCTGCCAGGGTCCATTGTCAAAGAACTTCCTGTGTATGTATCATCAAGGTCAGTCTCATGTACTCGCACAGCGACGCACAGAATGTCCCTTGTAAACTACACAGTGCACTATTTCTATAAATATATACTTTATAGACGTATACATCTCATCTAAAGAAGACCTCAAGTAGCTGATTGGGTTTAGCAGGGAAGAAAGGAAATCACCAGGAACAAATGAGTGCCACATTTACTGAACACACTTTGACCTGCCCTGGAGAGATCATAAAGAGCAAAGAAGGATGTTCCGGAAGAAAATGTTACTACTGTGTGAGGGAAAACTTTATAACAGTGTGAGATCCAAAAAATTTACAGTTTAACTATATATTGTTTGCTCGTAAGAGTCACTTAAGTTTGGCTTTTGGTCATATAACCTATTTTGGCCCTTAAAGGAAAATTTCATGAGTTTACATGGCATAAACGGATTTTTGAAAAAGTTTACTAGGAAGTCTCTGATAGGATCTCTGAATGTAGGCATTGGTTTTTTTTTTTTTCTTGTATGCTGAGTGGATTTTAAAGAGCCTTAATGGAAAATGGATTCTTGCCAGAAATACCTAGGAAGTAGTAATCTTTTGCATTTTGGGGGGCATGATATTAGGAAAAAATAGCTCACAAAGTGTTAATATATGTAAAACTGTTAGAACACTGCCTGGCTCGTAGTAAGTGCTGTATAAGTGCCTATTAGCATTGTTACTATTGTTTTACTTTGACAGCATCTTTTCACGCTACAGTGCTGGGTCCAGTAGGCCCACCCATTGCTCCTCCAACAATGGGCTCTGCTCTACCTCCCAACAACATGACCTGCCCAGGCTTCTCTGCAGCTTGTCTTGCCTGTCCCGTACACCCATGAGAAGTTACACCTGGTCTCTACTTCTGCAGAGACCCTCAGGAGCTTGAAAAGGAAGAGCAGGACCTTTCTGAAAAGCCTGCGACCAAGGAGCAGTTTCAGGGGTCTGGCCTGTCCAGCTCCAGAATTTCTGCTCCTCATCCTGAGGTCGTTGACTGGTTTCCAGCAGCTCCTACTGAAAACTGCTGCCCCTCCACTGCCCAGGCCACGACATGACGCAGACAGCCACAAAATGGTCACATGCTATTCTTCCACAGCTTCTATGCCAGAAGATGGAAATGAGGCTGAGGGAAAATTAACATCAGTTTCTAAATGAAAAAGAAAATCTCACTCTTCGTCTGGCAATTACAGTATACCCTTGAGCTGGCCCAAGAGGCAGTTACAAATAGCTACCAAAACCTTAAACTAGACTGGAAAGTTAATGCTACAAGTTAATTATGCAATAATTAAGTCAAGCACTTCTCTTTTGCACTTTTCATTTCCTCAAAATAGTTCAAGTTTTTGTAATCTGATTAACTTGTTTGCCGTTTTCACAGAGTATGAGGCTTATTTTTTGGTTCATGTAAAATGTAACTAATATTAACTTGTCATTGTAGTTATGGTTTTTAGATGCACAACTCATTGCAATGAGAAAGACCTGTGAGACTTCTAAATAGAAGAAAACTCAGAAGTCATTTTTCCACATTGTACAAACCTTGCCTCTTTTTAGATATGGATTCATATTTTTATTGGTTTAAAAGCAAAATAAAATTTAATTGCTCACCTATGAGCTGACTTTAACAAGGAAACTTGTTCCTTATTTAAGTCTGATGAAAAAATTCACCAAGCAGCAAGAAACTCTCAAGAGAGAACATGTAATATCTATTTATTTGTATTCAACTCAACGAGTATTTGTTGATCAATCATTGTGTACCAGGCATGATTCTAGGCATTGCAAATTCAGAGATGATTAAGGTGGCTCAATCCTTCAGAAGTACTTCTTCCTGAGACAGGAAGCTAGAAGAGGCATTCTAGTATAATGTGCAGAGTTCTGAAGATGGAGGCTGGAATACGGAGCCTTGATGGAGTGCCCAAGGAGGCTGATGCTTCCTTCTAAAGGGAGCTCGCTCTTATTTGGTTATGTGTCTGTCCCCTCTGATAGACTAGATGCTGCTTGAGGACAAGGACCATGTCTTCTTTGTTGTTGTATCACTACCAAAAGTACAGGGCTCAACTTATTTTTTAATAGAAAAATAGAAAGAAAGAGATGAGAGAGGAAGGGAGGAAGAGCAGGAGGAAGGAAGGAAGAGGGGGAGAAAAGAAAGAGAAATATTAATAAAAGAGGTGATAGTTGAGTCAAACATCGAAGGATGAATATGATTTTTCTGAATTGGGAAAGGAAGAGGGAATGAAAGGGAAAAGAGTCAGCAAAGATTTCATAGAAGAGAAGACGTTTGAGCCAACACTTGAAGGGAACAAGAATTTGCCACTTGGAGAAGGAGGAAAGAGGATAAGGTGTGGCATTTTATAAAAAAATATAAGTACTTAGAAAATGGATCCATCAGGCTTGTCTGCAGTGGAGGCTAGATGTGGAGAACTAACAAGAGATGAGCTGGATAGTAGATTGAGACCAGATTGTGCAAGACTGTGAATGGTAAGCCAAGAAGGTAGATCACATAGTAGAAATAATTGATCTGATCTTTGATTTAGAGACTGATACCTAGAGGGGAAGAAGGGAAGAGTGAAGGGAGACCAGGAGATTAATTAGGATCCATCACAGTGGTCCAGAAAGTGATGTGGGTCTGACATAGAGAAGGGACCATGGGAATGAAAAGCTGAGGACCAATGTAACATTGTGGGGCAGAATCTCTAGAAATGGTTGACGGTGGGAGAAGCTGCATTCAACAACACTAAGATTTCAACAAGGAAATCTTAAAGGGAGGATGACTGTACCATGGGCAGAAATACAAAGTCAGCAGGAGAAGTTGGTTATGGGTTGGGGGGAGATAATGATTTGATTTGGGATTTAAAAGTGAAAATACCAATGCATGTTGCAGTGATTGGGAGAGGTCTGGAAGGGAAAGGTGCACCCAGGGGTTCTTAGTGCCATTTGGCCCCCAAGCTGCATAGACCACATCATGTCAGAGCAGACCTCCAATGTCCTGGCCCTGTCTGCAGCCTCAGTCTTAAACCACTGATAGGTGTCCTGCCTCTCCATGGCCCCAATCTTCCTGACTCCTCCCTGTTAAACACAACCTCACTTTACCCTTCCCTGAGAAAGGATAGGCTTGGTGATGGTACCATAACATACACCCCCCAAACCTCAATGGCTTATAGCAATAGAGGTTCCTTTCTTGTTCACATTACACATTGTTGCAGGTCAGTTGGGGACACTACTCCATGTCATTATTGTCCTCCTTCTGGGTCCAGGTTGTTGGAGCCATTGTTAAAAGTCATCACTGCTGTAGGAAGAGAGAACATGGCAAAACCTACACTGACATCTAAAACTTCCATTCTGGTGGCACAAGGGACAGGAGACCAACCTCCTGTCTGGAGAATTCCAAATTATGTATATAAATCCTGAGCTTAACCCCCCACCGGGGATGTGTACTGGGCTCAGTGAGTCCTTCCCAAGAGTATGGAAAGGGGAGAAAAGTGACTTCACAGTGGAGAAGCTGGGCAAACACCCCATTGGCCAGGTGACAAACATCATCAGTGATAAGTCATGGTGGGACTGTAGCCTTGACATGATGGGATGAGAAGGGCACTTCACTTTGTGGTCTTCCTCCCCAAAACCCATAACCCCAGTCTAATCATGAGGAAAACATCAGACAAACTCAAACTGAAGCACCTTCTACAGAATCCCTGACCGGGACTCCTTAAAATGTCAAGGTCAGGGGGCTGGCCCCAGTTAAGTTTGGCACACTCTGCTTTGGCGGCCCGGGTTTGGTTCCTGGCTGCAGACCTACACCACTCATCCATGGCCATGCTGTGGCGGTGACCCACACACAAAATAGAGGAAGATTGGCACAGATGTTAGCTCAGGGAGAACCTTCCTCAGCAAAAAAAAAACTGTCAAGGTCATCAAAAAGAAGGAAAGTCTGAGAAACAGTCCAGCCCAGCAGAGGCTAAAGAGACATGATGACCAAATGTGATGTGGTGTTATGGATGGGGCCCTGGAACAGTAAAAGGACATTAGGAGGAAACTAGTGAGATCTTTATTAGGCATTTAGTGAGTAGTAATGGACCAGAGTTGGCTCCTTAGTGATGACAAATGTGGCATATCAATGTAAGATGTTAACAAGAGAAGGAACTGGGGGGCTGCCCGGTGGCGCAGTGGTTTAGTTCGCTCTTGGCAGCCCGGGATTCACCGGTTTGGATCCCGGGCGCCTGCCGACCCACTGCCTGTCAGCCATGCTGTGGCGGCGTCCCATATAAAGTAGAGGAAGACGGGCACAGATGTTAGCCCAGGGCCAGTCTTCCTCAGCAAAAAGAGGAAGATCAGCAGTGGATGTTAGCTCAGGGCTGGTCTTCCTCACAAAAAAAAAAAAAAAAGTAAAATCAATTATTTAAAAAAAAAAAAAGAAGGAACTGGGGGAGGGATATGCAGAAACTCTATGTACTACCTTTGCAACTTTTCTGTAAATTGAAAAGTATTCTAAAGTAAAAAGTTTATTGAAATTAAACAAGAAGAGGCACATGCCTTTTCCAATCACAAAGTTGACCCCAGAACTCAGAGCCACGTGCTCACACCAGATTCTGCCTCTCAGATATTGTCACTCAGTATCATCATGAGATTACCAAAATGAATGAAGTCTATATTTTGCTTGTAAATAGCTTGTGGCTGGGAGTGACCAAATACCAAATAAATGTATCAACTGCAATTAGAGGGAGAAAGGACATCAAGTCCAATGGTATATGCTAATGCTCTGTAAAACACAGCCAACAGCAAAGAGAAACAACACTGCTCGGAATCCTCACTTCTACTCTCACTTCACTGGCCAATGCCTGCCTTGTGACCACACCTAACCCACAATTGCGGGGCGGGGGTTGTAGTCCCACAGTGTGTCCAGGGTAAATACCTCCGTCTGCCCTTTGGATCTGAAGCTTAGTGTCACTGCCCAGGCTTCTATTCCTTGGGCTCCTCCTCGGCTAGAATTTGGGTTTTTTTCTCTGCTCACCCTGGATGAACATCTCCCTTGGTCCAGTCCGGTCCCCAGAACACAAAGTTCCTTCTCATGTAAAGTGCTCCTGCCATGCCTGCGTGGCCCCCAGGGCATTCAGACAGAGATAATAATATCTGGGTTACAACATGAAAGGGTATCAGAGTTCAACAGAATCGAGGAGAGAAGGAGAGTAGACCTGAATAAAGCCAGGACTGAGTATGCTGTGCAGGGGACCCAGTAAAGGACCTGGGTTGGCTGCACTGGAAGGCTTTTCGGGAAGTAGTAGGGGGTAAGGTGGAAGGGGATGTGGTGTTGGACCGTGCTCAGCAGGGAGCTTGCACTTCGCTGAGTAGAGAGAATCACTGAGGGAGTGTAGGGTGAAAGTTGCCTTATTCTAGGAAGATGAATCTGACGATGGTGCTCAGGGCGGATCATGGCAGACTGGTTAGAAACTGTAATCTGAGGGGCATTACCCATGGTCGTTCAAATTATCAGGAGCATTCTGAAACAGAAGACAACAAAAAGATGTTCAAAGGTGTAAGTGAGATGGAAGTTGTCAGTTTTAACTCCAAAATGTATGTATCAATTGTATACTATCTGTTCTTGAGCTATGTGAGAAAGCGCTTTCCCAGAGGCATACATTTAGATGTTTTATTTATAAGAAACTGCTCCAAGATGGCTATTTTCTTTCTTTCTCATCTGATTTCTTCTGAAGCACTTTGTAGTCCTTTTTTCCACTTCTACTCCTCTCAAAGTCACATGCACCTTTTTGTGGCTCACAGGGTCACTTCTGCCTCCAAGAAATAGCTGCTGGGCTGGGAGCCAAGACCACACAATTCCGCGTTTACAAATGGCCTTGTTGCATCTGCTGGGCTAAATCACAGTTTATGGGGACAGCTGGCCACAGGGAGCTCCTGCTACGCCCCTGGGAGAGAGTCTTGTGCTCTTTAGTGTCCCTTCTCTAATCAGTGTCATTACGTTTCCATTTCCTCAAATGCTACCACTGATTGGGTCTTCTGTTTCATAAAAGACAGTCATTGAGTTGGTTTCTTTGCCATAAGGGTGCATGGACTTCTACAGCAAACGTTATAAAAGGCAAGTAGAAATTGGGTAATAAAGTGACAAGTGCTGGGGGAGGAGCTGTGATTGCCCTGTGTCCTCCTCCCAGGGGCGTTGACACAGCGTCTGGGAATTGTGCTCAGCCAACTGCCCCCTCTCTGCCAAAAACTGTGCTGTTTTCATGTACTGCTGCTTAGGGAGTAACCATATCACTGTTCTAGGCACTTGACTCCTTGACAGTGATTTTTTCTTTGCTAATGGAGAGCATGATTGTGTACTATGGTCAGGCATAGCCCGTAATGCAAGCATAGAGGGAAAGGAAATATTAGCAGCTTGCTAAGAAGTTTCCAAATATCTTTTATTTCTTTTTGCTGTGGTTTGATTTCTCTTTGTTTCAGAAAACATTAGCATGTAAAATTCAATTTGGTTTTCTGTCTTCCTCGATTAGGAGTTAATGAATTTTGTTGGCATTTGATCTGGCCAGAGGCTATTTCATTAGCTAAATAAAAGTGTCGTTAATTTTAGGGATCTCATAATTATACTAGATGGTAGACCCTGGTGTGAGCGGGTAGTTATACTATTCTTATTCGGTTTAATATTTTAATTTCCCTTAGAGATGGACAGCATGGCTCTACTAATTTGCATAAGTACATAAATATAGAGAAAAAAGAGTATCTGAGATTGGATACTGTCATTGTTCTTCGGGTAATGGGAAGATGCTTCCTCATAAGGAGGGTCTGTCTCAGGAAAGGGGGCCCTCCCTGGGACTTGTGGGAATGGAACAGGCCAGAAGACTTTCAGACAAAACCCATCAAGACCAGGAGAATTTGACAGTCTATGATGAAATAGACAAATCATGATTCCCTTGCCATTTCCTTTTCATAAAAGAAAGAATTTTAGATCCACTATATGATATGTTTAAAATACAAACAATTCTGTGCTCCTGCTGGTAGCTTTTAAGACAAGTAGAAGAAATGATTGTTCTAAATGTCATTTGAATTGTACAGCTAAAACCTAATATTATCTATTGCTTTACAGTTTAAAAACATTCAGAATGACAGCTATACACAACAGTATGGATGGATCTCACAAATATAACGTCGAACAAAAGAATCCAGACCCAGAAGATTGTATACTGTATGATATACTTACATAATAATTACTTATAGTAAAAATAGGCAAAACTAATCTGTGGTGTTAGAAGATCAGTGGGGGTCGTGATAGGGAGAGGGCATGAAGAGGCATCTGGGTGCCGGTAATGTTGTTTCTGATCCTGGGTCATGGTCACATGAGCTTATTCACTTTGAATTAGGTCATTGCAAGTCGTATACATTTTTGTAAATAGGTTGCACTTCAAAAAGTTTAAAAGAGGAAATAACCTCCCATCAAAAAGAGAGAGAGCATATTCACATAAATTATTTCATTTAGCTTCATGACAACAACCTGTGAAGGAGGCACATGGAGTGTTAGGTCCCCATCCCCAGAGGCGCTGTGGGTCTTTGCTCCTGAGCTGAGAAGGGCCTGGCCCACCCATCTTCTGAGGCGGCTCCAGCACGTTCCCTCCCCCGGGCCCTACTTGCCAGTGGGTCTCACCAGTTGGAATGTGCCAGTAGAATCAGGGGAGATACAGGAAGCTGGGACTCCTGTCATACTCCTGACACTGAGTATGAGGTACAGGAGAAGAAGCAAAGGCACACACAGTCCCACACTTCGATTAATAAGAAAACGGAGACCTGTTGGACCTGTTGTTAATCTGCTCTGCAAGTGTATACGACCTGTGTCTCTCTTTCTAACCCTGGACTGGGAAGTTGTCACAGCTGAAGGTGTTCACGGTGTGGGAGGGAGAAGATCTGCGAGGACAGGCCATTTCCAGGAGATTGTTTCCATTCTGGGGATGTGTGATGGATATTTTTGTCTTTGGAAGAATCCCATCACATCTCTGATCACTACCTGCCACTGAGTGTCTCTTCTGACTGTCCGCTTGGGGGTCACCCTACCCCTCTTTCTCACTAGGAGCACACATTTTAGGCCTGTCACCGTTGATCTGCCACTCACTCAGAACTGGCTAGCCACAAATGGGGATATTTAAATATATCTGCTCTGAAATACAAGGACAAGTTAAGATGGGAAGATTTTTCTCCTTTATTTGCATTTCCATCAAATGAAGGGGTTGAACTAGATCTCTTCCACTTGAATGTTACATGTTTTGACTCTTAAACTTCTATAAGGCTTCTAGTTAAACATAGAGGATTGAACCCATGTTCTAATCCAAAACCTCACTAAAATGAGAGTAAATAAATGAATGAGTGAATGGTATAAACCCACAAGGAAAAGGATAATAGTAGTGGTGAGCATAGAAGACAAGTGACATCAGCACAGTTGTGGCAGATGAAAGCAGATCAATGATTGGTAACTGATGAACTGTTCAGAGAAAGCAGAAACCTGAACATCTGCAGAGGAGAAATGCAAAGAAGCAGCAAGCCAGTGCTACTGCAGAGCCCCAGAGGGGTTGGAGGCCCCCACACCTCAGAAGGTGGGATGACTGACTAGTGAGGTACAAAACAGGAGGACTGGATGCAAATGTGCACAAGGGACAATTAGAGGTATCCTTCCTACTCCGCCTCCTCCATTAACTCACACAGCCAGGATATGGGGAATTTATTCTGCAGAGAAATCAAACCAGAGAGGCTTTGGACTTAGTGATATGAACAGAGATAGGGGTGGGGTACCCTACTAAAAAGAGGGAGGATAAGTAAAATCCTACATTCCGAATGGGTGCAGCCTGGGAGAGAGATGTAGAGGTATGAAAATGTGAGGGTTTCCCAAGGACACAATGGGCAGGATGGCCCACCACCCTGTGCAGCCCACCAGATGCCAGCTCCACTCAGATTTTTAATGTCTTTCTTTAATGACAGAGTACGTCACCAAACACCTCAGGAAAGTTTTTACCATGAGAGGCAAGGATCAAAACAGATTAAAAAAAGAATGTTGAAGGAAACAAGAGACAATGCCAGAAGAAAAAACTGTAGTGCATAACAGCAGGGGATAAGAGAGGACTTTGTATCCATGAAACAAGAACAGTATGCTATTAAAAAAAAAACCTTTGGAGAACAAGAAAGAAAGAGCTCTTGAAAATTAAAAATATAATAGCAGAAATATAAATTCAAAAGAACATTTTTCTTGTTATCAGAATAAAAGTGTGAAAACCTTCACTAAACCCAAGTCCAAGTGGAAAAGAACCTACATCAGCATCCAGATTGTTATACCCACAGATTCAGGCAAGTCAACCTCTGCTGGCTGCAAGAGAACTGCTGGGAAGCCCGTTGATATGCAAAAGGATTCCTCAAACACAATTGGGTCATAAAGAAAGACTAAGTAGGAACATGGATTCCCCACCTATGTCCTCTTGTGGGAGTTTAAAACCAGCAAGTACCATGTGACCACCATTAATAACTAGTGTATGAGTTTCCTCTTGCTGCTATAACAAATAACCACAAACTTAGTGGCTTAGAACAACACAAATGTATTATTTCAAATGTGTCCCACATGGGTCTCACTGGGTTAAAATCAAGGTGTCCATAGGCCTGATTTCCTTTCTGGAGGCTTGAAGGAGAATCCATTTCCCTAAGCATTCTGGTTGTTGGTAGAATTCAGTTCTTTGTGATTGTAGCACCAAGGTACCCATTTCCTTGATGGCTGAGGGCCAATCCCAGCATCTAGAAGCTGCTCGCATTCCCCGGCTCATGGCCTCCTTCCTCCATCTTCAAGCTAGCAATGGCAGGTTGAGAGTCCCTTTCATGCTTCAATCTCTCTTGCCTTTTCTCCCACCTTCTCATCTCTCTGACATCAACTGGCCTCTCTACTTTTAAAAGCTCCTGATTTAGATTGTGCCCACCCGGACAACCCAGCATAATCCCCCATCTCAAGATCTGTAACCTTAACTACACTTACAAAGTCCTCTTTGCCACGTAATGTAACTAATTCACAGGCCCCAGGGATTAGGACAGTGGGCATTCTAGGGGGCCATTATTCAGCCTACCACACCTCAGAACACATTAGCAAAAGGGACTTTACCTTTACCCAAAACATGATCACACCCACATCTCAGGCCGACTCTCCTCATTGTTGCTGTGGTGTTGATGAATCTGTGGCTGGTGACTCAAAGAATAAGCAAGGGAGATATGAGGAAGTCATTAAAAAAGTGAGATGCAAGGTGAGGGACAAACAAAAATGTACAACTAAAACCCCACAGTGTTATAAACTATTAAGACATCAATAAAAAAAAAAAAAAAAAAAAAAAGTGAGATGTACATTTTAAAAACATTGCTACAACTCAGACACATTAGCATTTCTGTCACTTTCAGGTGACAGCATGTGGGAGCCAGGTGCTAATCGAGATGGAATGTTGCTGTGAGAATGGCCACAGGGGGCTGACTGTTGACTGTCTCCTACTGACAGGGCCTCTGTCCTTTCCTCCAGGGCAATTGGTGCTGTCCCCATGGGTCAAATGGGGACTGGCGTTCTAAGAGGAGACGGGGTGGTCACCTTTGCCCAGTCAAAAATCACAACCAAGGAAACGTGTCAAAATGCTTCACTTCAAACAAAGTTCAGCCTCGTGGTAACACAGGCTTCAACATCAAAAACATGTCCATCAGCGAGAATGACCTCTCCTCCCATGGAAACTGCCAGGTTCCCGGCACAGGTGATAACCCTGGGTCGTCTGGGCCAAATCAGAGCTGGCCACACCCAGGGCTGCACAGCTAGGCTGCTCAATTGTCTGTAAGGAGAACGTTGATCCGGCCAGGAGCCGGAAGAGGCACAAATTCTTGAAATTCAGAGATGATGCCGTCACTGGCATGGTTCCCAGTGGGGCTTCCCAGACCATCCTCCCTGGCAGAGTTCTACCGTCCAGGGTATGAGAGAGTGTCGCTGTGGGTGTCGTCAAGACAGTTAACAAGAAGGCTGGTGGAGGCAGCAAGGTCAGAACGTCTGTCCAGAAAGCTCAGAGGCTAAAAGAACATTCTGTCTCACACTTGCCCCCAAGTCCCACCGCAGTGGGAGAACTGACTTGGTGCTGTTTGTCCTGAGGGAGCATTTGAGTCATTTTTGTTCAAGAGGAAAAGATTGGCTAATGAAAATGATGCATCACAAAAGCTTCGAAAAGAAAACAATGTTTCATGGACTAGTTGTTTACGGCATTTTAAGTTTTTAGATTTTAAAGTCAATATTTAAAAATGAAAATAACCTGACCAAAAATAGGTCTCAGAATATTAAGACAGTTAAAATTTAATGTGAAAAGAAAATCAAAGGAGATATTGTCAGATAAAGGTGAGGAAATCTCCCAGAATTAGAATAAAAATACAAAGAAATACAGTGAAATAGACAAGAAAATCAAATGATCCATCCACAAGGCCCAACATCCTACTAAATGCAATTCCGTGTGAGAATGAGGGAAGAGTTTATCATCAAAGACATTGTTTAAGTAAAAATCTCAGAACTGCCAGATATGAGGCATTAGTTCAACTGTGTGCCCAGCACACAATGGATGAAAAACACCCTCCCCAAGGCACGTTGGTGTGTATTTTCAGGGGAGAGGATCAAAAAGCTCTTCACAGGGAAAAAAGTAGCTCCCATACAGAGAATGAGAATTCGAATGCCACTGGATTTTTCAACAGTCCCAATGGAAGCTAGAAAACTGAGGAGCAAGTCTCCAAAATTCTGAGGGAAAAATGATTTCTATGCTATAATTCTATATGCAGTCCACCGGGTATAGTCATATGATATTACAAAGACAATTTCAGACAGGCAGGCTATCAAAAACATGTATTTCCCATGCACCCTTTCTTAACAAACTTAATCAAAATAAGAAGTAAATCAAGAAACAGGGATCCCACCAGGGGAGGGTCCCAAGGAATCCTGGAGTTGTGGTGGCAGGAGCCCCAGTTGTGGGGCAGGCCTGGAGAACAGCCCGTCCAGGTAGGCCATGGGACAGAAGGCTTCAGGAAAACAAAAACAAGAAAAACAAAAACCGAAAACTTGATACATTACCTGATGTCCTTGTCTATATCGAGAGGAATTTTGCAGCTTTATTCCGGAGAATTTAATGAGGAATAAATGATAGGTAGATAGAAAACTATGCAAACAAAAATACTTACTACCTCCAGAAAAACAATATGTTTCACTAGAAATAAAATATAACCATAGCGTATAATACAGCTCAGCCTTGAGCCATATTCACATGGTTGTGATAATGTAACCATTAACTATTGATTAGGCCAAAAATTATAATCTAACTATATTCAAGGATGGGGAGTGAAGCGGGGAGATGTTGGCAGAAGAGAGCTAGATTCCAACCCCCCATAATAGGAAGTCATTAGAGGATGTTTAAAATGGTAAAAATTTTAAGAAGTCGTCAAAGTGTACCATTTAAAAATATAGAGGTAATTTCCAAAAAAAAAAAAAAAGCTAAAAGAGCTGCCTCTGGGTATTGGGGCTCAGCAGCGAGGAAAAGCTGTTAGGAAATCCCTTTTTTTCACTGCAGGACTTGTGGTGCCCTTTGAATCTAAAAATTGTACACATGTATTGCCTTGCTAGAAATACATATTAAAAATGTAGATAACACTAGAATTTCTCTGCCATTATAGCAGCTGTGTTGTTCCAGCACCATAGACAGGTGAGACATGCATAATGCAGAACTGCTGATGACATTGCACGGCAGAGAAATGAGTCTCCCTGGGCCAGTCAAGCGTAAGGCCACATGAGAAGCTGGGCCACACTTGCCTTTGCAAGTTCCCCATGGCCATCCTTGAGGCCACTTCTGTCTTCTCCCAGAATCGTTGGGTGACTGGGAAAGAGTTGCTTAGACATACTGATAGCCGAAAGTGACGTACACTGAGGTCATTAAATAACGATGTTGGATAATTCTGACTAATTCAGGTAAAAAAACATGCAGTATTTTAATGAAGGGCATTATTTTGAATTGAATTTCCTGATTTTGGTATCTACCCTGATCAAATTTGCTAGACATCTGCCGGACATATGGCTCTGCTTGCTTGGTAGCCCAATTTAAGAGCCTCGTGGTAGAGTTCACACCAGCCCCAGCCTGAATCTAGCTGCCACGGAGACAGGCTTGAGTTTCTTTTGTTGATCTTGGAACTCACAACATCTTTGTCTGCTCAGTGGCGTTGAGTCCAAATGAGCGTCTCTTTTGAGGCTGTCCTTTGCTGGGCTTGGGTCCCCCGGGGTGACTGTGTCAGTCTCATCTGTCACCTCTGGCTTCTCTGCCCATGTGGGTAATGTGGGCCTGGCATTGATGTGGTTAGAACAGAGCATGGAAATTCAGCTATGAATTCTGAGCTGACCTCCCAGTGAAAAACTTCCTGCTTTTCTACAAATGTCAAGTAAAATGAAAGATTGGATCTATGACTTGTCCAGAATCAGTTCAAAGGATTGTTCTTCATCTGGAAAATCTAGAACAATGAGACAAAAGAATGCAATGTTCACAATATGAACTATTGCCTTGATTCTTGATGTTATTCTGCATTGTACACAGAACCGGCTGCTGGCCTGGGTCTGCTCTAAATGCTTGGCCTGTCTTAGAAAACTGCACGGTGACTTTGACAGTCGGATTTCACAGTGACCTGGCGAGTTGGTCTGGATTTGGCTCTGCATTCAAGAGAGGTGTGAATTATAATCAGTCCTTGAGCGGGGCCCGGCTGTGAGGGGGCACATGTAGAGAGCTTCTGCTAACGCCATGGGCAAAGTGCTCTTCGGGACGATGTTAATCAAGACTCTCCATAGCCAGGCACTGTGGTATGCTCTCAAAACATTTGCTCATTAACCCTCCCTGCAAACTCATGTCACAGATGCCTTACTATCCCTGTTTACATGTGAAGAAATTGAGGTATAGAGGGTTTAGATGACTCACTCAAGCTAATGACTGGTAAAGCCTGCTTTTGAACCCAGGTTTCCAAGTCAGAAGCCCAAACTCTTAACCACTCCTACTTCCCTCTCCTGGAGGCCATGAGACCTGGTCTGTTCCTAGGGGTTATGTGACTAGGGGCAAGTCATTTCCCTGTCCGGACTTCTGGGGCTTTTTCTCTATAAAATGAGAAGTTTTGACAAGAGAAATTCTGGGCCCTTTTGTGCTCTAGGACACATGCCCTGCATGTGGCAGGAGCTTGTGCACAGTAGGCACTTAATAAGTGTTGGGATGAAAGAGTGAATGATGTATGAGGAAATAATTCTTTCTCATCAGAAGAAAATCGCCCACCTATGTAGGCAACTAGCTCCCGTCTGGAAGCCAGAAACTGTGGAGATTGGAGTCCTGGGGCACAAAAGGGCCCCAGAAATTCTCTTGTCTATCTGCTGGGAAATGTCGGGAACCACTCTGTACTGCAGCTGTGTTGACTGTCACCTCCGTAAGGTCACCAGCTTCCTGAGACTTGGTCCTCACGGGACGTTTGCCCAGCATGTTCCAAAACTTCAACAAGTATAAGACACACCGGGGGAGGGTATAAAAACGCAGATTCCTTGTTCCACCTCCAAGAGTCCTGACTCAGGCGGTCTGGAACGTGGCCTAGGAATCTGTATTTCCACAGGCACTAACGGAAAATGTGGTGCTTTGTTCTATGGTTCTCACTATGGAAGATTCTACTCTGTGTGAGCTCTGGAAAAGTCATTTACTAAATTAAGTCATGCATTTCCAAAGACTCCCTCCTGTGGGTGGAGGATCAGGGTGGAGTCCAGTTCAGGAGTGGGTGGTGGACAAGGAAGTGCTGATTCCCCAGGGGCTCAGGTCCAGGTTGGGTGGCCCATTTTAAGGAGCAAGACAGAAAGCAGAGCCAAAAGGACAGGGAACCAGGCAAATTGACTGGTGCAGAACAGAAAATGACCAGAAAGAAGGCAAATCTGTTTATATGGCTTCATGGGCAAGTTAAGTGCACATGGGGGGGCCAAGACAGAGCAGATACTTAAAAAATGACACCGGATACCGACCTTGAATATCTGATGTCCACAACTCAGGATGTCCTGGGAAGACGGGGCAGGGTAGGAAGCAGAGGCTGCTGGATGCCAGCATGGCCTGTGCCTGGGTGATGCTGGACCCTGACCCTGTGCCCTATGTCCCCGTCATGTTGGTGCAGGGCACTGCCCTTGTGGGGCTCACGCTATGTTTCTGCTTAATTGGGAAAGGTTGTAGGCAGCAGCCAGGTGAATATAAACCATGAATCTGATGCTGTATTTCAAAACAGGAGAAAGATTCTCCAAGGCAAATAAATAGAGGACTTGTTGACAACGACAAGATGGTCCCAGGCAAAAGTCAGCTCCTCTCAGAGGCCAGTTGTAGAATTAAGCAAAAAAATAACCAATGTAGAGTCAAATCACAACGAACAAAAAGGCTCTTTGTCTCCGTGGAAAGCCTGCTGCATCTCAGAGTCTCCCTTCTCTTCTGTGTAAAATGACCCAATCAGAGGAGCCACTTTACTCTTGAAGATCAGCTCACCAGGGATGTACCTCCAGGGGCAGGGCCAGGGCCAGGCTGGTGAGACGTGAGCCACTCCCTTCATCCCTGCAGCCCTGGGATACGAAAGTATTTAAGTAGATGGGGTGAAATAGACCAAGACCCCTTGTGAGAACCACTGTCTAGTTCCAAGCATGCTTCTGTGTTGTGATTTAAGCAGCACAAATGGGAAGGAAGGGAGATTTGGGTATGTTTTATTGTCATTTTTTGTTCTGCTAGGACACACCGCACGTGCCCCTAACACTGCTTACTTTTGGGGAATTTGGCTACATCTAAAAGTTATGTGTTACTGATGGTGCAGGGGACACCTGTTTTACAGGTGGGTGCAGCTTATCTGACAATTGCCTAAAGACCCAGTGTCTCTAGGAAGAGGAAAACAAGGGACTGATTAGAAATCCTGAACCAAGCTCATGTTTCAGCGATAGAAGCCAGCTCCTCTCAGAGATGAGGAGGCTTCTTATCCCACTTATAATTACTCCCAGAGTTCTTTAGGAGTGTGTGTGTGTGTGTGTGTAGAGAGAGACAGAGACATTTCGGAAGGTCACCTCCATAGGAATGATGGATATATTGTCATTCATTTCAGAGCTCAAAAGTTAAACAACTTAGCATTCAGCACCTTGGACTTTTGACTGTCCTAGAGCCCAGATGAGTCATTCAGGATAAGAAGTCAGTAACGGCTTCCAAGTTTTGGGGCCCCTTAAGGATCTAATTCCTAAGAGGTGAGGTAGCTCACTCAGTCCTGTCCTGTAGATGAAGGGTGGGGTTGGAGGAGAGGAAAGAATTACATTTTCTCCCACTCCTTTTATGCGCTAAGGGGGAGGGGAGGTGCATAAATTTCAACTCAGGTGTCTGCTTTCCTGCCTCTCCGGGTCACAGGCAAGGTCTCTTTTCCTTTCTCCTGCACTATGCTGGTGATTTTCAAATCTACACTAACTCCAACCCCCCACCCCCACCCTGTGCCTACTCAGAGCCAGGGAGCACCACAGTTAGGAGCACAATCTCTAGCATCAGACTGCGAGTGCTCAAAGTCCCATACTGCTACTTTCTAGCTGGAGAAGTTGCTAAACTCCTCGTCTTTCAAGGGGGTTTGATCACACCCGTCCTTGCTTCCCAGCGTGGGTATGAGGATTGTGTACATAAGCGTTTAGTGTGGTGGGTGGTATGCCATAGCAACAACTCCCTCTCCAGCTGCCCTTGGACATTTGATTCAACCAAATTAGTCAACCAAATTGGTCAAGGCTATCACACACAGATCAGGTACTGGGTACTGAGGGGACCCAAAAGCAAGTCAGCCAGGTCTTAGATCTCCATTGGTTTCTAGTCTAGTGGAGAAATAGATAGTCTCTGGGCCTCACTATGATCCATCTCCACTTGGATTTCACACGCTCAGCCACACACTCAATGCATCCCAAGCTGAGGGTGGTGTAACCTCTGAGATTGCTTCTCCCTGGGCTTTCTGTTCTCTCACCAATTCCTCCATTTTCCTGGCCAGTCAGGCTCCGAACTCGGCCTTGGTGACCCCTCGTCTCCTTCCCACCCTCTGCACTATCAGGAGGCCCTAGGAATTCTGCCTTGGACAGGGTTCCCCTCTGCCTGTCCCTGCGTCCTGCAGCCACCGCCCTCTGCAGATCTGAGTCATCTTAGCCCAGGAAGGCCAGAGCCGCCCTTTTCGTCTCTTAACCCTTCACACACCAGGTGACCCTTGCTAAGACATTGCTTTTAATACGTCGAGTACCTGCTCCACACCGTCGAGGGCTCCCGTTGTCCATAGCTGGTTCTCCACCTTCAGCCCCAGCACACCTTCCCTTCCCCACCTCATCTCTCTTCCACAAATGAGCCCCCATTCAGCACAGGCTTTTCCCCTCATCCCCCAAACTAGCCGTTGTCTTTCTCAAAATTTGGTCTCTGACTTGATTCTCTTCTCTGAATCCCTCCTCCCCCTACCTGCAGACATGGGCCTGCCTCAGTCTTGTTTTTCATTCGAGAGGAATTAAGAGGCCTCTACCAACATCTGGCAGCAACTCGGAATTGAGCCATTCTTGCTGTATCCAAGTCAGCCCAGACCTGGTGGCCCAGTTCTATTCATGGGCTGCGCCTGCATTTCTGAGACCAATCTTACAGTTTGTTGCAGGAACTGGCCATATTCTTTCATATTCCAGGGCACCCCGCCCTACCTTTATAATCTTCTTGAGTCTAGAGTCTAGACATGACTTAAGGCCACTTAAAACCATTCCCTCCCTTGCCCTCACCTTCCTACATCTTACTGTAGGGCACTGAGAGGCATTTGTTCTATATTCCCAAGTCTGTGCTTTCTTCAAATTCCTCCCCCCATGGTGTCAGTCCAAGCCCCTATCGATTCTTCTTTGAAGGACTGGAGAGGCTTCTAACTTGGCTTTGAGAACCACCCATCTCAGCCATCCATTCCCCACTGACCAGGTCTCTGGATTATGTCTTAGGCACACTTCTCAATGGCTCGCTTCTGCTCCTCTCCCCCGTCTGCTACCTGGCCCTCCCCAGCAGCACTCCCAGTCTCTCCCCATCTGTGAAGGATGCTTGCTCCCACTCTAGGTGCTGCTGTGTGCAGCCCAGATTCTGCAATCCCCTCACTGTGGGCTAGGGTGGTGCTTCTCTCTCTTTATAAATGCAGGCCCCTTTTAATAAACCTGAGACCCTGCCCTGCCCCACCATGAAAATGAGTGATGTGGCCATGTACAGGGCTGAGCTCCAGCCCTACCAGCTTCCTTTGCAAGCTCAGCCCCTCTCGCTCCTCCACAAGCCCTTGCTTCTCATGAGAATGGTCAGGGCTGCACCTGTTTGGGGCTCTGTACTTCTTTTTTTGTAGCACTTACCACAATTGTGTTTAGATAATTGCTATCAATTATTGAATGACTTACTTGGGATGAGCTATACGATGTGTGTCCATCATAATAGAAGCTTCATGAAGGCGAACACTGTTTTGCTGACCTTTGTCCCCCCGGCAACCTGCCCAGCTCCTCTGAACAAATTCAGGCTCCCTGAAAATACCACCATATAACCTGCTGATAAGCTATGTTCGTTGCTTACTGCAGTCAGGGCTAGCACGACCTTGACACTTTTAATAGCATCTTAGAGAGGGGGGTATTTATGAGACTTTGGGGGTGGGTTTAAGAGGTGCTTTCAGTGCATCAGGGGTGGGGGGTTTAGTTCAAATTGGGTAAAGTTCACTATATTAGGGCTTAGGGTTGGCAAACACAGCAATGTGAGGGTTTTGAGGCAAGGGGTTCAAAGAGTCTTGGGGTGTAAATAGTCTTTAATGCTCTCTATTGAAAAGTCTAATAGCTGAGTGTTCCTTTGAATGGATTTTTTGGGAAGTTCTTGAAACGAATGAAGTTATTTGGAACTTTTCTTTTCCTAGGCAAGAATTTCCTGAAAGAACAAAGTCACGTTAATGTTGACAGTAAGTTGCAACGGTGCAGATGATTTGGGTTCTCAGAATGAAGGGTTCCAGATGTCCCTAAATCCTCCAGACTTCTAGAATCACACATGAAACTGCAAGATGATCAACACTGTGCAATATTTCTGAGATGTCCCACGGATTTCTGCATTTGGTGTGTGACCCCATCCCCTCTCTTCAAGAGCTGGTTTGAACAGGGTGCTTCTGGAGCGCCCCCCTCCCCTCCTGGTCCTGAGGGGCCTTTTCTCTCTGCTCCAGTGTAGATGCCAGGGCACTGTCATTCCCCAACCACTAACACAAGGCCAGTGAGTAAAGCTCGCTCTGTGTGGAGATGGTGGAGGCAACAATTCAGCTTCAAAATGAATGGGGAGCATTTCTGCTCTTGAAGTTTCCTGGCCAAGGGCCATGGTCATGTTGTCCATTCTTTTCTGTCTCTTCCTTAGCACCAGGGCCTGCTCTCCCTGGGCCTAGACCTCCCTATCTTACTCTCCCCACACAAAAAAGTGAAATTCCTCTGTCTGAGACAACAGAAAAAAACAAAACAAAAGAACCTTGAGAACTTAATGATTTGATTAAGTAGAACAATTGTAGCCCCCTTTAGTTTTTTCACATTTCTAATCTTTTACATAACCAGAATGTCCATTAAGGTATTTCCCCAAACAAAGATAGTTCCCTCTCAAAGAGGAATTCTATTGTTATCTTAGCAAACAACTCTTTCCCCCAACCCATCTGCATAAATAGAAATTCCATCAGTGGTTGAAAATATTAGGTTGAACCATAAGACACTGTCATTTTGTAGGTCAGAAAAGGCCAAATAGCAATAATTTCATATTGCCCAACATAAAATATGTAAAATACTAAGATAATGAATTAATTCAAACTACTCGGGAATTAATTTTATTCCTATGACTAAACAAAGAATTCTAGCAACAAGTTTGAAAATAATTTTTATTGCTGTCAGTATAAACCATAAGGATAAGAAATAATTTCATTATCCAGAAAGAGGGTGTAATAATGGAGCCAGAATACAGAGCAGGCTGGTTTCATTTCACTAACCAGCATTTCAGTTCTAGGGAAATCTCTGTACCAGGAAATCAAACTGGAGTTGAAAAGTGCTATCTGATTTCTACTCTAACCAGGATTCATTTGTAGGTTGGAAAGGCAGGCAGGGACCGAGTTGAAATTGTTGTTGGGGGGAAAACAGAAACCTGACCTAAAGGTCAGTGAGAGAGAATGAGAGCCCAACACAGACACAGCACTTCCCATGAGCCCTACCCCAAGCACTGCTCTAAGTGTTGTACATGTATTTACACCCAGGAGGAAGCAGGAAACAGGCAGGGGGTGTGGGGGAGAGGGTAGGAGTAGGGGAG